>PVKP010001565.1:0-142979 GCA_004027715.1 Plecturocebus donacophilus | reverse complement strand
CCACACAATAATAGTGGGAGACTTTAACACTACACTGTCAATATTACATAGATCAACGAGATAGAAAATCAACAAGGATATCCAGGACTTGAACTCAGACCTGAAACAACTAGACTTAACAAATATTTACAGAACTCTCCTCCCACAAATCCACAAAACATACATTTTTCTCAGCATCACATTATACCTATTTTAAAAGCGACCACATAACTGGAATTAATCACTCCCCAGCAATTGCATAGCATTTCACAGATTTAAATAAAATATTGGTTGGCTGCTCATTTGTTATTTTCATCCCCTATTCCTTCCTGTCTCCATTGTTAAGCACAATTATTGGCATAAAAGAGGTTTTTAAAACCCATTTTTAGACTGTATTCTAGCCTGGGCAATAAAACAAGAATCCCCTTCTCTCTCCCTCTTTCTCTTCCTCTTTCTTTCTCTCTTTCATTCTTTTTTTCTTTCTTTTGCTGTTTCTTTCTTTCTCCTTTTCTCTCTTTTTCTAAAATCTCTTCCTCTTTTTCTCTTTCATTCTTTTTTTCTTTCTTTTGCTGTTTCTTTCTTTCCCCTTTTCTCTCTTTTTCTAAAATCTCTTCCTCTTTCTCTCTTTCATTCTTTTTATTAAAAAAAAAAACAAAATATATTTTTTCTTTATGTTTCGTTTGTACAGTAGAAATCATACTGCTATGGGTACCATTCCATTTGTATTTGGCCTCAATATTAGAAAAAAAAAACATGAGGTGTTTATAAATATGGTTTAAATATATAGATAAGATAATACCTTTAACTTTTGGTAAAAGTTGTGTTTTGTTTTGTGTTTTCTTAAAATTCATATGCTGAAGACCTAACCTTCAGTGTGAAAGTATTTTGAGATAGGGCATTTAAGAGGATAATTAAGTTTAAATTAGGTCATAAGGGCAAGACCTCAATACAGTAGGGCTGGTGTCTATAAGAGAAGAGAAAGAAACATCAGGAGTGTGTGCACAGTGGAAAGGCCATGTGAGGACAGGGAGAGAAGGTGGCTATCTGCAAATCAAGAAGTGAGGCCTCACCAGAAATTCACTCTGCAGGCATCTTGATACTAGACTTCCAGCCATCAGAATGTGAGAAAATAAATTTCTGTTTTTTTTTTAAGCTACCCAGTCTGTGGTATTCTGTTATGGCATCCCATGCAGACAATATAGGAGCTGAGTAGAATCTAGCCTCTAAGTTTTAATATCAATTCTATGTGTTATAGTAAATGAAACCTGTTATCAGTTGGAAATAGCCAACCTTGCATTATTTTTATATTTATAAGGAATTATTATGTTACTTAATATGTGTCAACATTTAAAATAAGCTGTATATGATATCTTTCTAGTTTATAAAATATTTTCACATTCATTAACTAATTTGATTATTAAGAAATATGATGTTCTTGGAAAGTCATATTTTGATCCCCTAATAAAATCTGTTAATATGAGTGTGAAATCTCTAAATAAGGAAGTAGCATATTAGCATCCTCCTTTATAGTCAAGGCAGCAATTGAAAGAAAATGGATTTGTAAATAGAATAGAGCCTTGCTACTGAAAGTGTGATCCACGGATCAGCTGCATTAGCATCACCCAACAATTTGTAAGAAAGACAGAATCTTGGGGCCTACCTAGATGTATGAATCAAGATTTGAATTTTAACAAGATCCCAAATTGCAAAGTCTATAAAGCATTGGCTTAGAGCACACAGTAATAAATTAATTTGCTACATGAACTGAAGTGACAGGAGGACTAACTAAGAGAAAATGCAAGGTATGCACTACCAAGGGCCTTAATAGTAGAGGCAACCTTTTGCTTTGACTGGAGAAAATTGGTTTTTGTTTCAATAGAAGGAATTAGGTTTGCAGAGAGAAGAAAGTGAATAGTGTCACCTTGGTAGGAGGGAGAATATATGGCTGGGAAGGGCATCCTGAACTTAGACTGTGTTTTTTGGGAACTAGATTTATAAATCAATGTCAGATATGATGGTAATTAGAAGGAAAAATCATATGTCCCATTTTACTTCACATACTTGACAATTGTCTGTCTCCACAATGAAAAGAACTGTAGAGATTCTTTTAACAAAATCTATTGTTTTTAGATGTTATTTAAAATTTTATTCAACTGAATCAATTTATAATAATTTGGGTGTGGGGTATGAGGTAAGAATTACACAAATTTTTCTACCAATTCTTAAAGCAATATTTCAATACAATTTATCAAGTAATGCATATTGTTAGTTCACTTAAACCTTAAGTTTGTATTAAATTATTGTCTTTTCTTATATTTTTATGTATTATAATTTTTCCCAGCACTAATATCACACTGTTTAACTTTCCAAAGCTTTGCAAGATGTTATGTTAATGTTAATTTTCAATTATTACTGCTTTTCAACTTGAAAAAACTCCTTACTTGGTTAAGTGAGATTTAGCATTATATTACCATGTTTCAGAAATACTCTGCGTTTAGAATGGAATTGCTTTCAATTTACAAGTATCTTTGGACATAATTAGTATCTTCTCAGTATCCAGAAACATGGTGTTACTCAAGTATTTTATATTCCTCAGTCAATTTGACTGTTATTTATTCATATGGGCAAAACTTAAAACATTCATTTAATTGGTTAACAATACTCAATACAGTAGATACACAGAAATCTGTTAGTTGCTTGAAAGTGCTAAATTAATAAAAATTGGTTTTATGCCTAAGCAATTTAAATATTAACTATATGTCTTCCATAACATTATATTTTATAAATTATAAATTGGGTTTCTGTGATTAACTTTTAAAATATTCTAGAATTTTCTGTAAAGAGGCAGGTTTTAGTAAATATGTGTTTCACGTACCACTATTTGAATCCCTGGACTAATTTTCCTGGATTCACTTGTGTTCTACTACATCTAAAAAAAAATCTCAGGGGTCAGTTTAACTCTTTCTTTTTTTTTTTTTTTTTTTGAGACAGAGTCTGATTCTGTCGCCCAGGCTGGAGTGCAGTGGCACAATCTTGGCTCACCACAACCTCTGCCTCCCAGGTTGAAACGGTTCTCTTTCCTCAGTCTCCTGAGCAGCTGGACTACAGGCACAAGCCTCCACAGCTGGCTAATTATTTTTGTATTTTTAGTAGGGATGGGGTTTCATCATGTTAGCCAGGATGGTCTCAATCTCCCCCTAGTGAAGACAGTAAGGGTTGTTATTTCATCTTATAACTCATAGGAAATCATAAAGTCTATCATTTATGCAGCTATTCTAGCCTGTGCTTAGAAAATATAATTTTATCTCACTGAGTATAATAGTATTTGATAAGGACTATGAATTTTTAAAAGTGAAAGGAAATAATAACATGTGACACATCAATTTATACAGCTAATCAAGTTCTAAAGCTAAGATAGTCTGAGAAAGGAAATAGGTAAACAGTGCAGTTTACAAGTGGCTAATCCTTCATGGCTAGTCTTTTCTTTTTTAAACATATGAGTGTGATTTATTTTTTCTATGTTTTTCATCTACTTAATTTTTTCTTTGCATATATATATATATATATTATTTATATTGACAGCTAACTTGCTTGTTTTTACCATGTACAACATAATGTTTTGAAGTATATATACATTGTGAATGGTTAAACCTAGCTAATTAACAAATGCAGCACCTCACACAGTTATCATTTTTTAGTGTTATCACATAACATTCACTCTCTTTACATTTCTCAATAATTCAACATATCATCACTAACTATAGTCATCTTGAGGTACAAGAGATCTCATGAAATTTATTCCTTCTGCCTAACTGCAATTTAGCATCATCTGACCAACAGCTCTCCATCTCCATCCTCTCCTCTTCACACCAGCCTCTGATAACCATACTCTCTACTCCTATGAGATCAACTTTCTTAAATTATGCAGTATTTGTCTTTCCGTGTTTGGCTTATTTTACCGAACCCAATATCCTTCAGCTTCATGGATGTTGTCGCAAATGACGAGATTTCTTTCTTTTTTAATGGCTGAATTTTATGTTTGTGTGAGTTTCTGTATGTATACACACACACAATATATATATTGTTATATATAAAATCGTGTATATATATATATACACACATACACACTATATATATTACATAATATATACATTATATATTATGTATATTATTATATGTATATTAATATACATAATATAATATGTAATTACATAATATATAGTGTGTATATGTATATATATACACACACACATATATTTGTATGTATGTGTGTATATATATATATATACACACATATATACATACACAAAAACACACACAATATATACATGCATACAGAAAATGTCATATTTGTATCACATTTTCTTTATCCATTCATCCATTAATAGACACCTAGTTTGGTTCCATGACTGTGGCTTGTAATAGGACTAAACATTTAAAAATAGCATTATGGTCTACAAAAAATTAATCAAAACACTGAGAATATCTAAAATTATGTTTCAATAGATCTATAAATCCTTAGGTGTCATTTGCAAATGGTTGGGTAAATGTTTTTAAAATTGCATGTGATGTAGCAGATTAGGGAAGTCAATTTTGAAGTCTTCACATTTAGTTATGTATAAAATTGTTACAAATAATAACTGAAACAAGAACTGTGGCCATCTCTGGGCACCAGGCTTAGCATTACTTTGTTTTAGTCCATTTTTAATTGACACATAATCGTACATATTTATGGGATATAGTGTGATTTTCCATACAGGTATAAAATATGTAAATAATCAAATCAGGGTAATTGGCCTATCTATCAGGGGTGTCTAGCTAGCTACTGGATTGCTTGTCTTTTGCCATCAGGGAACGACTTTTAACTATTTCAGTGACAAAATTTGTGTCTCCATTTACATATATGTTCAAAAATCTAATTATCCTTGGCTAATATCCCTGATTTGATTATTTGCACATTGTATGTATGTATGAAAACATTTACCATTTATAGGTGATAAGAACACTCAAAATCCTTTTTGTTATGTTGAAATGTACAATACATAACTGCTAAACATAGTCACCCTGCTGTGCATTAGGACACTAGAAATTATTCCTACTATATAAGGAATGAGAACACTGTAACATAATGTCCATTGACCAACTTCTCTCCATCTCCTCTCTCTCCTACCTTTACAAGACTCTGGTAAATACTATTCTACTCCCTACTTTTATGAAATCCAATTGTTTTAAATTCCAAATAAGGGTGAGATCATGGGTAATTTGTCTTTGCCTGGCTTATTTGACTTGACCTAATGTCCTTCAGGTTCATTCATGTTGTTACAAATAACAGGATTTCCTTCTTCTTTAAGGCTGAATAGTATTCCATTTTGTATATATACAATAATATTTTAGCCATTTATCCATTGATGGACACTTAGGTTGGTTCCTTATCTTGGCTATTGTGAATGGTGCTATAGCAGTGGTACTGCAGCTATCTCTTCAACATACTGATTTTATTTCTTTTGGATAAAAACCCAGTAGTGGGATTGCTGGATCATATAATAGTTCTATTTTTATTTTTATTTTTTGAAGAACCTCAGTGCTTTTGATCAAAATGTTCATACTAATTTCCATCCCCATCAATAGAAGTTAGGAGGTCTCCTTTCTTCACATTTGTTTATATGTATACTGACTAAACACTAATAATGCTAACCTTGGTCACTTGGCTAAGAGAGTACTTGCCAGGTTTATCCACTGTAAAGTTACTCCCTTCCCCCCTTTCCACACATTTTTGGAGCATTGCTACTTCTTTTACCTTGTATCTAGAAGGGGCTCAGAAATTCAGACATCAGAGATAAGGCTGTGAAAAGATGTATGTTTAATAAAACATAGATAATTGGGTCTGAATTCTAGCTCTCCCTTTACTGTTTCTCTTGGGCGTTTCATGTAACCTTTCTAAACTCAATTTCCTCATCTATTCTTAGCTATCTTACAGTATGGTATTGCAATGGGGCAACCCAGGTTTAGCAGCTGACAAACGTCAAACAGTGCTCAATAGGTGTTTATTCTCTCTGTGTTTCTGTAGAATCTATTTAATACAAAACGTCTCTTGACTTCATTTTTTTCTCACTAGTCATAGAAGACAGGACAGGGGCTAGATTTCACCCTCCGTACAGAGAATATGATTCAGAGCTACATCTCACCAAATGTGGAGGTCTGTGATGAAAGAGTACCCCCTTTTCTGGCTCCTACCAGCAGCAATCTATTCTTACTCTTATCTAAGTGAAGTTTCAGGTGAGTCAGCCTAATTTTTCTGATCAGGCTTATACAACAAATATTGAAGATATGCAGATGTGCAGGGTTCTGAAACATTCTAGTTAGATGCACAAAAATCTTGTGCATCTTACCAGAATGTTTCAGAACCCTTATTTTTTTTTTCTATTTTTTTTTACTGTACTTTAGGTTCTAGGGTACATGTACAGATCATGCAGGATTGTTGCATAGGAACATACATGGCAATGTGGTTTGCTGCCTCCATCCCCCTGTCACCTACATCTGGCATTTCTCCCCATGTTATCCCTCCTCAACCTGTCCACTCCCCTGCTGTCCCTCCCTTGGCCCCCCAAACAGACCCCAGTGTGTGATGCTCCCCTCCCTGTGTCCATGTGTTCTCATAGTTCAACAGCTGCCTATGAGTGAGAACATTCAGTGTCTGATTTTCTGCAGAATACTGAATTTTTCTGTGGTTGTCTGTCCTAGTTTTTGTCTCTGCTTTTCCCTAAGATTCCTGAAAACCTATGTACATACACATGCTCATGTAGATGTAAACATACCATTTTATTTAAATTAATCATTTATACTGACTTAAAGTGCTATAAATGACCAGAATTATGTACATTTTTGTTTCTATCAGAGACTAACTTAAACTAACCTAGAATTTTTGGTGACCTTTAATCCCATTGGTAACAGTTACCCACTGCCATCTACTTCCTTCCTTCTTAATGCTTTACTCTATCACTCCCTGAAAAACTGAACTATTCTAGCCTTCTTTTCTTCAGTAAAACTTGCTGACTCTTTCTACCCTCGGTCCCCTACTATGGACATCATATTATAAAGTTTTAGCATACTCTTCTAAAACATCCTACATTTTATATCTCTCATGACTTACTATTTATTTTGAACCCTACTTTTCCACTGCAAGTTATATTCCTATTTCTAACTGCTTGCAGGTATCTCAGTTTCTCTAAATATGAAACTAAATTCATTTATTTCAATTTGATCGCTTTTGACTCCCTATTTCCTTACTCTAACACACACTCTCAAAAATGTCTCTGTTTCTTTTTTCTTTTTCTTCCCTGGCTTGACAGTACTTGCCACTACCTGAAAACTTTAGAGGGTTATAGCAGAGTAATTTCATTTGGTACATTTAATTTTTAATTTCTACTCCAATGCCTTTCTATGATTAAAAGTTTAGTACTTGAATTTTTGGGGGTAAACTAGTATACTACTCTCTTCATGGACTCTGTTAATTGGAATCTGTTTAGCAATTATTTTCCACACAACTCCTTTTGTTTTTTAAATGTACTGTCTAATATGGTCATACTTTGTTTACATACCTGTTCTCCAAAACTCGTTGCCAAACTCTTAAGTCTGCACCAAAGTTCCTCAGATATGGTGATATCTCACATCCAGAATAGGGCATTACTGCTGTATTAGTTTATTCTCAGACTGCTAATAAATATATACCCAAGACTGGGTAATTTATAAAGAAAGAGATTTAATGGACTCACAGTTCCACCTGGCTGGGGAGGCCCCATAGTCATGGCAGAGGGTGAGAGAAGAGCAGAGACATGTCTTATATGGTGGTAGGCAAGAGGGCACGTTCAGGGCAACTCCCTTTTATAAAACCATCCAATCTCCTGGGACTTATTCACTAACACGAGAATAGCACAGGAAAAACTTGCCCCTTGATTCAATTACCTCCCACCAGTCCTTCCCATGATACCTGGGGATTATTAAAATTAAAACTGAGATTTGGGTAGGGTCACAGAGCCAAGCCATATCAGGATAAACTAGTATATTTACCTCTTCATGGACTCTGTTAATTGGAATTATTTAGCAATAATTGTCCACACAACTCACTAGGTCTTTTATTGTAAAATGTGCTATCTAATATTTTCATGCTTTGTTTACATACCTGTTCTCCAAAACTGGGTGCCAAACTCTTAAGTCTGCACCAAAGTCCCTCAAATCTGGTGATATCTCACATCCACTATAGGACATTACTGTTGCTCTTCACACACTGAAGATAACTATGCTACTTTTCTTTACATTTTTGAGTTGGACTGTTCTTTTTTTATTGTATTTTAGGTTTTGGGGTACATGTGAAGAACATGCAAGATTGTTGCATAGGTACACACATGGCAGTATGATTTGTTGCCTTCCTCCCCATCACCTATATTTGGCATTTCTCCCCATGTTATCTCTCCCCAACTCCCCACCCCCCGCTGTCCCTCCCCTATTTCCCCCCGACAAACCCCAGTGTGTGATACTCCCCTCCCTGTGTCCACATGTTCTCATTGTTCAACACCCACCTATGAGTGAGAACATATGGTGTTTGATTTTCTGTTCTTGCGTCACTTTGCTGAGAATGATGGTTTCCAGGTTCATCCATGTCCCTACAAAGGACACGAACTCATCGTTTCTTATGGCTGCATAGTATTCCATGGTGTATATGTGCTACATTTTCCCTGTCCAGTCTATCACCGATGGGCATTGGGGTTGGTTCCAGGTCTTTGCTATTGTTAACAGTGCTGCAGTGAACATTCGTGTGCATGCGATTTGGACTGTTCTTAAAGTACAATTATTAAATAACAAATTTTGATACTATGTGATCTGGTGACTAAATTTAGTACTGTGTCTATTTTATTACTTGTTACATTAGATATTATATGTATTTTACATTCTAATAAATTTTACATGTTTTACATATTTTATATATCTTATATGCTAACAAACACTGTTGGTGGGAGTGTAAATTAGTTCAACGATTGTGGAAGACAGTGTGGTGATTCCTCAAGGATCTAAAACTAGAAATACCATTTGACCTAGCAATCCCATTACTGGGTATATATCCAAAGGATTATAAATCATTCTGTCATAAAGACACATGCACACGTATGTTGTGGCACTGTTCACAATAGCAAAGACTTGGAACCAACCCAAATGCCCATCAATAATAGACTGAATAAAGAAAATGTGGCCCATATACACCATGGAATACTATGAGGCCATAAAAAAGGATGAGTTAATATCCTTTGCAGGGACATGGTTGAATCTGGAAACCATCATTCTCAGCAAACTAACACAAGAACAGAAAAACCAAACACCGCATGTTCTCACTCATAAGTGGGAGTTGAACAATGAAAACAAATGGACACAGGGAGGGGAACATCACACACTGGGGCATGTGAGGTGGTAGGGGTCTAGCAGAGGATAGCATTAGGAAAAATACCTAATATAGACGATGGGGTGATGGATGCAGCAAGCCACCATGGCACATGTATACCTACATAACAAACCTGCACGTTCTGCACATGTACCCCAGAACTTTAATAAAAAAATTAAGTATCATACTTACCGTGTCATTTTAACATGTCTAGCAGAAAAGTGGCCCTATAACTTGAAATAAAAGTATTAAAGTAATATTCTGCTATCTAGTTGGTTGGATTGTTAGTTGATTTCTTGCTTAATTCCTAATGAAAATTGAACATAACCTGTCTCTTTATTTTTACTGCTAGCATTTTGCACAATGCTGACATGTAATAAGAGCTCAATCAAAGTTTGTTGAATAAATGAGTAAATGAATGAACAAACTCAAATTTAATTCAAATATTCAGAGTAAGAATAATTGATGTTCTTCAACAAATTAAAAACATGGTAATTTTTCCACTTGTGGATGAGTTTCTGGAGTTCATCTCAATCAGAAAGAGAAATTGTATTCACTTGAGAATAAGTAAAATTTTCTCATATATGTTAGTATTAAAGTTCACTGTCATTAGTTTCACAAAAAAATTCCTTGGCAATTTTGATGTCCCTAGTACTTTAAGAATTGTATTCTCTTCATGGCACTAGCTGTTAGTATCAACTACGACACCTGTAAGTTCGTAGGTATCATACTGGCTTTTAAAGCTACAGCTGTCATCTTTGTGAAGGAAGTATCTTCCAACATCCAGTGATATTCCTATTATTAATTCTACTTCTGAGAATCACACCAGGCCTAATCATGAGACACTGGTTGTACTGCATGTAACATTCTTTCTTGATTGTCTGACTGAATTGCAAAGTGCATCTTGATCAAGACAACAATTATTTCAAGTGTCACTCATATTTGTAGATTTCATTTAGCACATATCCTCAGTGTCTTAAGTGTATCTGTTTGAATCTCACATACTCACATCTGCGTTTTGTTACACTCAGCTCTTTGTCCTAATTTATTAACTGTCTACCTTAAAATGTAAAACACAAGTGAGAAGAAAGAGATATACTTTTACAAGTATCTACAGGATTAATTTCATTTATCCTATCCACAGTAGAAACCAATATATAAGGTGAAGTTATGGAAATTATGCAAAAGCATCTGTGTCTATGTTTAGGAAATTAATTTAAATTGCGGTTATCTTCCAGTTCTTCTGGGAAAATAACTTACTCCAAATTCTACTTCCTTTTATCTGCAAGTTTAATTCCACTCCTCTCCCACACTGGAGCTCATTTGTGTCATTTTTATTTTATTTTCATTTTCGTCTAATATATATTTGGAATTATGGCCTGCCTCCATAATTTTTCCTTTTAAACTTAAAAGATTTTTCAGAATAGGGAAGCACTTTTCTTCAGTAATCATAACTAAAAGGCTTCCAGTATTAAGCTCTCATATTTTATTATTCTGTTTCATCCATTCTTATAAAACCAAATTCTTCATCTTTGTTGTCAAAAAGGTACCATTTTATCAAGGGCTTACTATTTGCCCTGATTTATATACATTATCTCATTTATTTTCCTCATTCATTCCTAGGTATTATTACTTTTTTTTTTTTTTCAGACAGTATCTAACTCTGTTGCCCAGGCTGGAGTGCAGTGGCACAATCTCAGCTCACTACAACTTTCACCTCCAAGGTTCAAGCGATTCTCCTGCCTCAGCCTCATGAGTAGCTGGGATTACAGGTGCTTGCCATCACACCTGTCTAATTTTTGTATATATATTTTTTAAGTACAGACAGGGTTTCACTGGTTGGGAAGGCTGGTCTCAAAATCCTGACCTCAGGTGATCTTCCCACCTCGGCTTCCGAAAGTGCTGGGATTACAGGCTTGATCCAGTGCACCCGGCCTTATTAGCTAATTTTATAAATTAGTAAGAGCAAGGTTCTGGAAACCCATATAGCTTTCCTTAGGTGAAGAGTCCCCTGCTCCCTCTTCTGTCCATAGATGCTTACAGATACATGTAACTCTTCTTAATTATTTGACAAGATTTCTTTCCAAGTTTAATAAGTTTGATTGCCTGCTGCTATACATTAATTCTTGTGAAAGATAAAGATTTTTTAAAAGTCCCCTTTTTTATAAAAGTAATTTTGGTATGTTGGTATATTTTACCATGCTGTTGAATTGGGTCTGTCACTACTTCTTTGTAGTTGGCTGTGCAGAGTGGGAAATGAACAAAATCAACTATTAGAATGATATCCATGAATCTAGACTTGGGAACTGGCACTGCTGTTATATTATATAAAGCTCCAATTCATCAGTTATTATTATTTATAGCACGAGTTGGCCAATGGATAGGACCCCTTGCTGTTGAAGCCTCATAAGGGATAACACTGATAGGATTTTTGCAAATATAACCTCAGAATTATAGATGCTATATGGACTTATCAAATTGAAAAAGATCTTCAGAGATGACAAAGGCCATCTCTCAGTCTTCTGGAAAAAACAGAGCTTACCTCAGATGTAAAGTGGGAGTTTTATTGGTCTTATAATGTTAATCAGCATATTCACTAAGGAAGAAAAGTCCTGGCAAATGAGTTAACAAATACTTAGCATTATGTTCTGGTTAGTACCACCCAAGTACTATTTAGTTTAGTTGTCTTGACCCATATATTTGAAAGTCACATATAATTATCACAGTATGACTATAAATTCTCACTACTTATATTAATAGGATGTTTTGGCCTGTCAAGATTCTTTGGTTGTTCTGTTACAAGTGAGAACATATGTGGATTAATTCTGAGCTAAGGGTTATTCAATGAGTAAATATGAAGCAGTTATTTTTATCCACAATGAGGTTGACTTGTACTAGGCAGTCATGAATCTTTCTCACACAAAGTAAGAGCTCTGCTAGCCCTCACACATTTGTCTAGAAGCATGGTAAGAATGCTTGAGATTTTTCAGACTCAGTCATCTGATAAAGCCTATCTTTTATAAATAAAAATGACAAGACTAAAGTGTATTTAAGAAGATTGTCAGAGCATATGTTTGTCTATGCACATGTGTATATGTGTGTATAATGTGCTCTTTCTTTTTAAAAAAATAAACAGGAAATATTAGTCATTTTTGAACACAATGAAAAGAATAAAATAATCTCAGCTAAAAGGAATGGTTTTCCTTTTTTAGGAAGTTTAAAGCAAGTGTCTGAACATAGGGCTTTTAAAATAACTGCTTTCTCCTACAGAATTATAGCATAATTACTGAGGGGCCATAGTACATTTTATACTCTTAGAACGCTCTATTTTTTACCCTTTAAAAGATTTTGCAGCACTGAACTCAGAGCAAAGGTCACAGTCCACACATCTGACAAGTAAGTACAAAAAAAAAATCCTTAATAGAAAATGCTTGTAACTACATTCCACATAGCAATATAGCACCCCATTTAACCCTTACATTAGTTATGCTAATTGATTATCTAACCTAAGCATGATCAATTAAATAAGGAATTTAGTAATGTACAGTGGAAAGCTACCTACCCCCATAAGAGACTGTAAATTTTTGGCTGTAGGTTTTTAGAATCTTCTGAATACTTCACTAGTCTTTTCAGTGGAAGCAGTGTGAATAAATGCACCTATCAAGTCTTAGTATTTGGAGTTGAAATGTACTAAGTATTAAAGTACAAGTGATCGTATATCACAGGCAAAATGTACTTCAAAGAGCCTTTTGCCATCCACTGAAAAGAAGAAAATGCCATAATGAAGATTCTGTATCTCTAGGTAAATGCTTTGAACAAGTGAAAATACTAATGATTAAAATTAAATATTTGTACTTCAACACTGCTTTTTTATTTTCAGTTTTTACTCTGAAATAATCATGTCTGCATTCACTGTCCTATATTTCAAGTCTAAATTAGAATGGTGTGATTCTGAACTATTTATAGAGGGAATTTAAAACTTGAGGATAAAAAGCTATGTTGATATTCATTATATCAGAAAATGTATAACTCAAATTATGGGTATTATTAAACTTTGGGATGTCATTTCTGCTTTTGGAAATTCTTGATCTCCTTTATTTTCTAGTTTCTATAGCTGTGTAACATGAATTCTAATTTCCAAACAAGTTAATAGCAAAATTTATTCTTATGCTCTAAAGTTTTTAAAAAGTATTTAATAGTAGAGACATTACTCATATTCCCAAATCTACTGTTTAGCTTACATTGTTTTTATAATATGTGTGGAGTAAGGAGGAGGGTGAAACTATTTTCAAACTTATATGTAAAATAGGACAAAAATTCTACCACTTAGCACATGTTAATAACTATTGCTTATAGTGAGGGAATGTGTTCTCTTTCTGTGTCCACATGGGGGTGTAGTTCTAAGGGCAAGAACTTCCCTGCACCATGCCCGCCTCCCATCTCTCTCCGTCTGGAAGATTTAACGGTTTATGTTTAAATTTCATGGGCATGGGAAGAAACCAAGAGTCAGTCACTCCAGCGGAAGTTCTAAGGAACTCCTTTCATTGGCCTGGGGTCTTAGAGAAGGTGGGGGTTCCTCCCAGGTTAAAAGCCCCCTTCTTCCACACCCCTCTGTACTCCATGTTTGGGTCCCCTTCCATGAACACTCCCTTCATGGAAGTCATCTTTCTCTCTTCCGGATTTCCCCTCTGGAGTCCCCTTCCACACTCTCTCATGGAAGCCTGTCTTCCCCTCCTAAACTCCATCTGTCTCTGTTCCCTTCCACTCAGTGTGGAAGCTGCTTTCCTCTCCTGGATTCTATCTTTCTGGATTCTCTCACTCAGTAAGAGAGTTAGCTGTTTCTTTCTCTCCTTCTCATTTCTCTCTCTCTCTAAATAAATCACTTTCTACAAACACTTTTGAGTTCAGCATTTACTGCCCACTGCGCAGTGGTTCCCTCTCTCATTCTTGAGAGGGCAGGAGACCAAGAACCTGGAGAAACATCTTCTCAGGGGAGCTGAGGGCACCGTGAACCCCTAAACCCCAATATAACAATAGTGTCAAATTTTTTCATCAAATGTAATACTATAGATTATAGTTTTATGAAATATGATATGCAAAATGAGTATATGTAACATATGTTCAGTCTTTAAAGGTTAATAATAAAACCTGAGGTACCACCGCTTTCCTTCAATGGTGTTGCAACCATTGCTACCTTTCGTTCTGAAATTGATCACTATCCAGAAGTTTGTGCCTATCCTTCTCTCATATTTCTTTATAATTTAATTATAATACATACAGGATATATTAGGTATATCTGAATTTAGAAAGATCATACTTCTTTATGTAATGATGCACTTCATCTCTAGTTATGCATTTTTGTCATAAACCTCAATTTTAAGGATTCTATTATAGTTAAACAAGCTTAAATTTAATCTAGATTTCCCCTTATTTATTTTTCATCTCACTTTGTCCTTATGCTTCATGTATACCTTGCATATGGCATATGTCTGAATTTTGTTTTAATAAGGCCTGTCTGATATATTTTAAATCGAAAATTTTAGTTTATTCATTTATTTTGACTACAGATATAGGGTTTGTTCTACACTATCATTATGTGGTTTTTAAATTATTTTTTAGGTTCAACTTTTTTTCTTTCTTTTTTACAATCTTTTTTTCTATTGTCTTGCCTTCTTTTGGACTGATGATTAAGTTTTATTTTCTTTTTCTGCTCATTCAGGAGTTTGAAATTTGTATACTTGTCTTAGTCTGTTTGGGCTGTTATAACAAAATACTGTAGACTGGGTAGCTTCTAAACAACAGTAATTTGTTTTTCACAGTTCTGGAGGCTGAGAAGGGTGAAGGCCTGTTTCCTCTTTCATAAACAGTGTCTTCTGCTCACATGGTGAGCATCCCCACGTGGTGGAAGGAACAAAGCCACTCCCTGGGGATTCTTTTAATAAGGGCACTCTTTCTATTTACAAGGGCTCCATCCTGATAATCTAACTACCTTCCAAATGTCCCATTTTCTAACACATCATGTTGGTGATTAGGTTTCAACATGTGAATGTTTGTAGGATAAACATTCAGACCATAATAATGCCTGATTTCTATTTTTTTAGTGATTACTCTAGAAATTTCAATTGCTCTGTTTAACTTATACTATAAATTATACATAGTTAATTTATATTTATAGAATAAGTACCCCAATGTAAGATTTCAGTATCAATGGATGAGTGTTTTAATAGATTACCAAAATGAAATCACATCCTTTGCAGCTACATGGATGGAGCTGGACACCGTTACCCTAAGTGAACTAACAGAAGCAAAAAAATTAACTATCACATGTTCTCACTTGTAAGTGGAAGCTAAAGAAAGGATACATGTGTACATAAAGATGGGAAAATTAGACTCTGAGGACTCCAAAGGAGAGAGGGTGGAGGGTGAGGGGCAAGAAAGATTGAAAAATCATCTACTAGGTACAGCGTCCAATATTTGGGTGATGAGTATACTAGAAGCCCAACCCCCACCATTATGCATGTGCTCATGTAACAAATAAGCACATGTACCCTCTGAATCTAAACTAAATATATATGTACTACAATCTTCTCAACCAAAGGAATTGTATCAATTTTGACTGCAACTGGCAATCTATACATGTACAAGATTTTCACATTCTTGCAAATATGTATTGTCATTATATATTTCTTTTAGTGATAAGTTGTGAAAAGTTATTCTTTATTGTTGATATTTTCACACACTGATTAAATAGTATTTTCACGTGTGATTTATGTTTTGCTAATTTAGCTGTTTAATTACTAAGTTTTATGTATTTATTATAAAATTAATCATTTATTTGAGGCTGGTATTGTTCAGTGTCTACATAACAGACTTGAGTTAGTTGGTTAATCTATCTTGAAAATTTTCTACACTGTCATGATGACACTTTTATCATATAAACTACCATTTAAACAGATATTTGTTTATATATCTTTTTCTCTCCCAGACTGGAGCACTATTATATTCAAATCTCTACTCATGTTGCCTAAGACAATGTTTATGATGCCAAATATAGAGGTCTTTTTTCTGGGCTGTCAACACTATCATCACTCATTATAAATTATATTAAACTATTATTACATTTCAAAAATGACCTTGGAAAGGAAAAAAAGAATGTGTTTAGTCAGATTGTCTTACCTAACTATAAGCTAACGGCTTCATTTTAACTGTTTTCTTCTAGTAGATATTACAGTTGACCCTTGAACAACATGGAGTTGAACTACATGGACATACTTTACACAGATTTTCCTATGCCTGTGCCATCCCTGAGACATCAAGATCAAACCCTCTTCTTCTTCAGCCTACTCAGTGTGAAAACAGTAAGGATAAAAATTTTTATTATAATACATTTTCATTTCATGAATAGCAAGCATATTTTCTCTTATAATTTTCTTAATAACATTTTCTTTTGTCTAGCTTATCTTTTTGTAAGAATACAGCACATGATACATATAACATACAAAATATGTGTTAACTGATTATCAGTAAGGCTTCTAGTCAACAATAGGCTGTTAGTCATTTTTTGGAAGTCAAAATTTATATGCTGATTTTTGAGTGTACAGGTTTCAGTACCCCAACCCCCATTTTGTTCAAGGGTCCACTGAACCTTATTAAATAAACTTTAGTGAAGATGGAGGAAGATTATTACCTTCCTACTCCTGAGTTTTTTTAACTTAGTAATTACTTCTAAAATGTTCATTTCCATTAAATGCATTTATTTACAAAAGGAGCTCAAAATAGCAGCTACTGTACTAGGAATTAAAAATTAATATTCAGATATGATATTACTTTATATCCTTTTATATTTTTATATTTGATTCTGGAAACATTTTCATTTAGCTATTGACTGATTTATGGAGATGCAACTATATAACAGCATTGGGATGATCCCACTACTACTATTTATTTATATTTTAAAATATCTATTTTATTAATGCAATACACACCCATAAAATCACTATCTCCAACAGAAACTATGGTATTAATAATAGTCTACTTCTAGCCACTTGATTTTGTCCTCCTATCAACTCATTTCCTTGCTGTGCTTGCCAAAATTAATTGTCATCCTAAATCCTTGATTTTTTTAATGCCCTTATTTAAATTGAATAGAGTTTTATTTCATCTCAATGTATTCCTATAAGGTGTGTGTGTGTGTGTGTGTGTGTGTGTGTTTCTGTTAAATTAAAAGGGCTTTAAGGTAAAACAAAGACAAGATGTTGCCATCAAAAACAAATCTATGGTCTTATTAAGTGTCAGACTTTACTAATAATTTCAAGAATACAAGCAATCAGAATACAAGAAATAAGAAAAAATTTAGGGTATACTGCAGAACTCCCAAGTTTCCTGCTTTTGGCATTGTATCCATGCTTTTGGCTTGAAATAATAGATGAGGAGATACTGAATGAGATTTAAGGGTTACCTCACACAACTATCAGTATTTAATTAAAGAAATATCTCTATACTGCAGAGTGTACATTATGTTCTGTATGAAGATATGGCTTATAAATCTATAGGTGATAGGTGTCTTTACATTAGGCAAACCTAAATCAGAAGCATCTGACTTAAAGTATTCCAAAGGTAAAGAGTCTTCCCCTGGAATGCACCATTAGTCTATTTGCCTAGAGATGCAGTTATACTTACAAGGAAATTATACTGGATCACCTGCCTTATTTTATCTTCCCCAGAAGCATCCATCACCATCTCAACTCTCTACACCCTTGGTCATTGGAGAAGAAATGTATCACATCAACATTAATTCTTTCCTTCCCAGATTCTTTCTGTGATGTGTTCAGCTAAGCTTAACCTGAGGACACTCCTCCATGGGGATGACAAAAGAATGAGAGAACCATGCACTGGGCTGCTTCTAGGTGTGTAAATTTCCCTAGTGGTCCTTACCTGATATATTACTGGTGACCATTTTGTTAATATCCTGTTGTACTTCTTGTTTATATGTATGCTGTCTATTTACACTGGGATTGTCACTTTTTATGAGCTTAATTTTATTTGTTTACTGAATGGCTTCCAGATGAAAAATGATTACTTACATATTACAACTTGGAATAATACTATAAGTGACAGTAGTATTTATTATTCCAGTATACATGCAGAATACAGTTTTATGTGCTGATACAAGTATACCTGGAAGCATAAGGTAAAAAGGAGTGAACACAAGAAAACCTCATGAATAACTGAAAACTTAAATGTTGGGCTAACAATGCATCTGCTCTTACTCATCAGTGCATTGTCTAACATAAAATGCTGTCAGTTGGTAGCCTTTTTCATTTGTAAGGTAAATGAATATCTTTTTCAAATGTAAGAGATAAACCTCCTTGCCAAAATAATCAAGTTTGCCAAGAAAAAAGGAAATTAATTATTAGATGCAAACAGTAAAGAAAAGACCAAAAATACAAAAGAATCATTCCTCTCCCTCTTTCTCTTCCTCTTTCTTTCTCTCTTTCATTCTTTTTTTTTCTTTCTTTTGCTCTTTCTTTCTTTCTCCTTTTCTAAAATAAATACATAATAAATAAAAAATAATCATTCTAAAATGCACTCCTGAGGAAAACATTGTCCCAAGTTACATAACTACTGAGGCTGTTAAAAAGTGAAAACACACAGTTCACATTATGATAAAAAGAGAAAGCATCTCTTTAACAAGTAATAATGTTGGACGTCACATAAAATCAAAATGTGATATCATAAAATAAAAAAGGATAATTACTACAATTTATTTTACCTAAATTTGAAAAAACAATTGATTTGCTGAGAATGAATCAGCTCATTGTATCTGCATTCACAGGAGTGAGAATTGCTTGACCACCTTTTCTCCTAACTACAAGCCTACAATAAAAGAGGAGAGTTTCTCTTCTTATTTTATTTATCTAATGACTGTTTTCCAATCCGTTGGGTGGACTAGAACAGGTGTTGAGTTATCAAACTAATAGAGTACAGCCACTTATGCAGCAAGGACCGAGAGTGATATACTTATTTTTGCAAGATTTGAGCTAAATAATGATAATCCACATACTCTGGTATTTATAAGGAATCCTGGCAGTCAGCAACAGATCTTTATTTGAAGTTAAAAGATATAGCAAAAAATGTGAATTTTTTTTCACCACAGCTATTTTAATGTGCTTTTTTTAAAGCATGCTGTTCAAGGAAGTGGACAGACAGTATAAGATTCTGTGTTTCCACACCAAATATGGCTACCATCTTGCAAAAAGGTGCTCAGGTGAGTGTCTGAAATGAAAAGTGAGACTTTAAAAAATATCTTTACGGACTGATAATGCTTCCAAAGACCAATTTTTAATGATTCAGTTGACTTGTTACAGTGAGTATACAAAGCAATATAGTGAGCTCTTTAACAAGCTGACAAAGGAAAACAATCATGGGATATGAAAAAGGCTTGGTCAAGTCCCAAGGATTGTTTAAGCCAGTGGACTTACATGTGATTAAAACCACATTTACGACAACTTTTTTGGTTTTTTTTCCTTCAGCCATTTTGAGTATGATATATGCCAATTGAAAATAAGAGAATTCTAAAAACAAAATATGTTGTTGCCATTAAGAGCCTAGATTCTAGAGTAAGGCTGAGTTGGTATAAATCCTGGCCCCATCACTTGTTTATTGTGTGGCTTGTCCAAGTTTAACATCTCTGTGCCTGAGTTTCATTGTTTATAGAAAATGAGGATGATGATAAAAATTACTTCATAATATACTTGGTTAAAATGAGATATGCAAATCATTTAAAGAATTGTGTTCTGACATACCTTCAGAAATTAACCAATGTTAATATTTTTTATTACCATTTCCTTTTTTCTTTTCTTTCTTTCTTTCTTTCTCTTTTTTTTTTTTTTTGAGACAGTCTCACTCTGTTGCCCAGGCTGAAGTGCAGTGGCGTGACCTTGGCTCACTGCAGCCTCCATATCCGGAGTTCAAACAATTCTCCTGCCTCAGCCTCCTAAATAGCTGGGACTATAGCTATTAGCCAGGCCACCGTGCCTGGCTAATTTTTGTACTTTTAGTAGAGACAGGATTTCACCATGTTGGCCACGATGGTCTTGATCTCCTGACCTCCTGATGCACCTGCCTCCCAAAGTGGTAGGATTACTGGCGTGAGCCACCATGCCTGGCCTTTTGTTACCATTTCCATATGAATTGGGAACCATTAATAATCAAATCAAAATCTGCAAGGAAACATAAAAACACCAAATACTTCTTAAGAGCTGAATAAAATGAAAGAATGAAATGAGAATGTATTAATTAAAGTCAATTGAAAGTTTGAAAAATACTTCGAGTAATTTGCTTGTAATTCCCCTCAGTGCTAGCTGTGTATGTTCTTCAGCCAATGTTGACTTAGGAAGGATGTATTGACCTAGCAAATGGTTCAAAGGGAAGAGGACTGCCCAGAACCCAGAGGAGCTCTGCCCAGAGTGGGAGATTATTTTGAGGTTATACAAAAGCCATCTTTAATTTCTTTATTCTTTTTGGAATGTAAAGGAGGATTTACAGTCTTCCATGAGAAATTCCTTCATAGTTTCCATCACTGCATTTAAATGAAATGCCTAAATACTGGGGCTGCCAAACAATTACACCATTTAGGTGAATAAATGTGAAATAGAATTTTGTTTTTAAATTAGTAGAGAGTATAAGTAGAATATAGCTGATGAGATGTGGAATCTGACATTCAGGCATGTATCTCATCAAATAGAGACAGTTTGGTGAAAAATTTTAATGAACACTTACTGGTAGCACTAAAATAATCATTTAAAATAATTGAAATTTTATTTTTTAATCAAAAGTATGATTTTTTAAAGGTGGCAAATTTTTATAGGTATAAGAAAATAGGGAAACGTTGATTGAAGGGGAGCGAGGCTATATACATCTTTAGATTTCAAACTGAGGCCTTTAAAGTCTAGAGAAATTGTAAAGGTCTCACTTGTAGCTGTAAGCATGGGTGCTCCAGGGATATTTTGGAAATTGCTTATTGATCTATTTATTCACATATGTATTAAAATTATAAGCATTTTATAAAATTAATTTGTTTCTTTGAAGTAAGTTTATAATGAATATATTTTTATTGCCATTTAACCGGTAAGAAAATGAAGGCACAAAGAAGTATAGTAATTTGTCTAAGATCATACAGCAGGCAAGTGACAGAGCCAGGATTCCAGCACAGGGGATCACACCCTTAATGAATCCAATCTGCTGCCTCTCATGATTTGTAATTATTTGATGAAAGAAACAACAACGGCTCCAAATCATCTCCTGTTTATATTACCCAGCAATCATTTTTCTGCCTTCATCTCATTTCAAGAGTAACTTTCCTCTAGGCAGATAAAATATGTTCATCAAACATTGATATTATTTCTGTGTTCATTTAAAGCATTTTCACTCCCTCTTCTCTAAATATTTATTCATCTAGTTTCTCTTTCAAACTTATACTTAAATGTAACCAGCCCACCCAGGGCTTTTATTTGAAAAAAGAATTTTGCAACACTCATCTCCAAAGTGAAATGTTTAGCTAGATGGTGTGCTTTATATGAGTCTGAAAATTTTTCCATTTAAAAATTAGATTAAATGTAAGAATAGAGATACAACTTTAGTTTAAAAATTAGACAGGAAATAGCAAATACTCATTTATTTACATATATACATTGATTTTTTTTTTCAGAGCTCATATTAAATTGTAAACCTCCACATGGTGAGTCCATGTTTATCTTGTGCTTTAAGTATATCCATTCTTTACCTAATGATCACTTCAGAAGGACGTATTATTGACTTAATAAGTAGTTCTAAGTGGGAAGTTACCAAATAGGAGTGAATTTCTCACGATGTACCTAGTAACGCTTTCTTCAATTGGTTTGTTTGCTGACCCAGGGAACAATAGGGTTTCAAGGTAGCTTGATGTTCTCTTGGGACTTGTGTTTCCTTGTTTTAAAACTCCTATAGGTAAAATGTTCTTCATCCCAGGATAATTTAAATCACACATAATCAAAATAGAAAGTGGAAAATTCCCTGGAGAGATTTTAAAAGCTGAAACATGGGGAGAATAAGAATCTTGTCCCAAATCACACAGGTAGTTAGTAATGGAGCTGGGGCCATAAAATGCACTAAGGGAATACCATTTAACAACAATATACAGAGTTTGTAAGAGATCTGAATGAAAGTTTCTCATTTTCCTGTCCCTTGTTACCTTAGGTGCATCATTAATAACATTAATAACCATTGCCATTTTAATAGCATTGTAAAAATCTTATTTTCATCAATACTGATTTGTGCTAAAATAAAGGTTACATTTTACAAACCATGCATAATATTCTAAAATAATGGTATGGTAAAACAAAATTCCAGCTTCAAATATTTAAATTAGGAGAAAAGACAAGGCCAAGGACACCAGATACCACCTTTGAGCCATTTTTCAGAGGTTATTTAACTTTGGTTTATATAAAAAAAAATCACATATCATCTCTCAAACCCATTAGAATGCTCACCATTCAAACAGACAAACAAACAACAACAACAAAACCCAGAAAATAACAAGTGTTAACAAGGATGTAGAAAAATTGTGTCCCTTGTGTACTGTTGGCAAAAATGTAAAATGGTGTAGCCACTGTAAAAAAACAGTGTAGTGGTTCCTTAAAATTAAAGGAAGACCTAGAAGGGAGATTTGTACAACCAAGTTCATAAAAGTATTATTCACAATAGCCGAAAGGTGGAAGAAATCCAAGTGTCCATCAATAGATTAATGGCAAAACAAAATGTTCTATATACATGCAATGAAATATTATTAGCTTTAAAAAGGAAGACAATTGTGACACATGGATGAACCTTGAAGACATTATACTAAGTGAGATAAATCAGTCACAAAAAGGCAAATATTGTGTAATTACACTTATGTGAGGTAGCTAAGGTATTAAGGTTCATAAAGACAGAAAGTAAAATGGTGGTTGCCAGTGAAGTTTTTTGGGTGCTAGGAGAGACTGGGAAGCTGTTGTTTAATGAGTCTAAAGTATTATTTTTCAAAAATAAAAAGAGACTGAAGATTGGCTACACAATGATATAAATAAAATTATTGAATTGTACACTTAAAAATAGTTAATGTGGTAAATTTGATGTTAGGCATATTTTGCCATAATTATAAATAAATAAAAATACACAAAGAAAAAAATTATCCCAGGTGATTCTAGTGTGCAGCCAGGGTTTAGAACTACTGTGCTTGTCCACACCAGTGATTCTCAAAGTGTGGTCCCTGGATCTGCAGCAACAGCATCCCCTGGAAGCTTAAAGAAATAATTCAATATGTTATTTACCCTACTTAAAAGAACATAGTAGAAACTGTATTTATATTGGGTAGTCACTAGTCTTCGCCAAAAATTAAATTCATAGTTTAGTGATTTTTGTAACATAGGTATTGCGAAACTGCTCAATACTATTACATGTTCACCTTTATTTATCTATAAGGTAAGTAATTTCACTTTAAAAATTGTTCAAATCAATAATTAAACAAATACATTTAGTAGAAAATCATTATAAACAAATGTGAGAAGGTTTGTTTTATGTGGAGAAACAAACACAGATTAGTTTATGTGGACAAATGGACATTCTCGAGGGTACTGTTAAAAAGAGTATCTCTGCCAGGTTTTGGCATCAGGATGATGTTGATCTCATAAAATGATTTGGGGAAGATTCCCTCTTTTTGGATTGTTTCGCATAGTTTCAGGAGTGGTACCAGCTCCTCTTTGTTTGTCTGGTAGAATTTGGCTGTGAACCCATCTGGACCTGGGCTTTTTTGGATTGGTAGGCTATTAATTGCTACCTCAACTACAGACCTTATTATTGGTCTATTCAGGGTTTTGACTTCTTCCTGGTTTAGGCTTGGGACGGTGCAAGTATCCAGGAATTTATCCATTTCATCCAGGCTTACTGGTTTATATGCATAGAGTTGTTTGTAGTAATCTCTGATGGTGGTTTGTATTTCTGTAGAATCTGTGGTGATATCCCCTTTATCATTTTTTATTGCATCTATTTGATTCTACTCTCTTTTCTTTTTTATTAATCTGGCTAGTGGTCTATTTTTTTGATCTTTTCAAAAAACCAGCTCCTGGATTTATTGAGTTTTTGAAGGATATTTTGTGTCTCTATCTCCTTCAGTTCTGCTCTGATCTTAGTTATTACTTGTCTTATGCTAGGTTTTGAGTTTTTTTGATCTTGCTCCTCTAGCTCTTTCAATTTTGATGGTAGGGTGTCAATTTTAGATCTTTCCTTGCTTCTCATGTGGGCAGTTGATACTGAGATACCATCTCACGCCAGTTATAAAGGTGATCATTAAAAAATCTGAAGACAACAGATGCTGGAGAGGATGTGGAGAAATAGGAACACTTTTACCTTGTCGGTGGGAGTGTAAATTAGTTCAACCATTGTGGAAGGCAGTGTGGTGTTCCTCAAGGACCTAGAAATAGAAATTCCATTTGAGACAGCAATCCCATTACTGGGTATATATCCAAAGGATTATAAAGCATTCTATTATAAAGACATATGCATACGTATGTTCACTGCAGCACTGTTTACAATAACAGAGACTTGGAACCAACTCAAATACCCATCAATGATAGACTGGACAGGGAAAATGTGGCACATATACACCATGGAATACTATGCAGCCATAAAGAATGATGAATTCGTGTCCTTTGTAGAGACATGGATGAACCTGGAAACCATCATTCTCAGCAAACTGACACAAGAACAGAAAATCAAACACCGCATGTTCTCACTCATAGGCAGGTATTGAACAATGAGAACACATGGACACAGAGAGGGGAGCATCACACACTGAGGTCTGTGGGTGGGGACTAGGGGAGGGACAATGAGGGGTAGGGTGTTGGGGAGGGATAACATGGGGAGTAATGCCAGATATAGGTGATGGGGATGGAGGCAGCAAACCACATTGCCATATATGTATGTATGCAACAATCCTGCATGTTCTTCACATGTACCCCAGAACCTAAAGTACAATAATATTTTTAACAACATTTTTGCATGGGCAAATCTTTGGAGACACTGGCCATGGTGCTGAAGCTGAATTCTGGATGGCCTCTGTCTTTCCAAGCATTACCTCATCGGCTAAATATTAAGTGAAATGGGGAGATTTTAATATGTTAACAATCAGCCTAGATACATTTCTGTGTAGTGATGAAGGTCAGTCCTAGTTATATTTTGTAACTTTTTTTGAAAAGTGTATAATTGTGTGTGTCTTCTAAATGACCATAGTTTTAACATGTTACACTGAAAATATGGAAATGTCATAAAATGTAATGTCTGTACTTGAGTTAGATCAAGGCTCTGAAAAATTGGAGGTATTAACACAATAGTAGGGACTGAATGGTAGAATATCAGAATACAAATTAGAAAGAGCCAAGAGTGATTCAAGATAAGCATGTAATCTCACAAGATAATAATAGTTCAGTGGTTTGCACATCCTATTATTTAAACTGTGTTAAATGGGTCAGGAAAAGGAGGTGGAAATGTTTAATTGCTTTGTGAAATGTACTAAATTTAAAAACTGGCCAAATAAAACCTAGGGAAATGATAATTCAAATTATCAGAAGGTTTACAATTCTAAGGATTCTGAATATCCTGGTCAGTAGTGTTTCAATAAGTATTTTTGCGTAGTAAATATATTATTTTTCTAGTTATAGTTGTTAAATTACTTCTACTTTTACATTGCCACACAGAACTTACCTTCCATATAATTCTGTAAGAAGAACTCTACATTGTATCTAGGAAAAATAAAAATATAATTTTTCTCAGGATAGAGACACTAGTTTCTTTGTTTTACAACTCTAATAAACCTTTGAAAAGACAGTCAAAAATAAAACTGAAAGTTTGCTTTTATTTTTTATTCTTGAATCACTGAGAGTAAGTTACTGACAAGGTTCCCCCAGCAGTTGGAAATACTCTAGAATATATTTCCTACAAACAGAATGTTATCTTACATAATTATGCTGCAGCCAACAAAATCATGAAATTAACACTTATATACAAAATTCACACACACACACACACACACACACACACACACATATAGTGGATCTAATAAGCAGATCCACTCAAGTTTTGTCAGTGTCCCAATAATGTCCTTTATAGTAAAAAGCATTCAGTCAAAAATGACAGGCTACCTTTATTTGTCATTTTTTAGACTTGGTCAGCAATTTTGTAGAATATTCATGAAATTGGGTTTGTTTTCTGTTTCCTCATGACTGGATTCAGGAGTATGTAATTATGGCAGGAATATTAATGAAATAATGCTTTGTTTTTATTGTATCTTATTAGGAAATACATAATATATTACCTGATCATTGGATTAAAGTTGTGTTTGTCATGTTTCTCCACTATAAACATTCTTTGCTCTTTGTTTTTTAATATTCAGTAAGCACTTCGTAGGGAAGTATGTGAAACTACATAAATATCACACTGTCATCAAATAGTCACTACAATTTTTATTTATTCATTTGTTTTTCTTTTTTAAAATTTTTGTGTGTACACGGTAGATGTATATATTTATGGGGGAAATGAGATGTTTTGATATAGGTATGCAATGTGAAATAAGCACATCATGGAGAATGGGGTCTCACACAAAGCCTTCTGTAACCACTCCCTGGCTACTGCCTTCACTCAAGGCCCTGGGCTCTACAGTCAGCAGGTGGCAAAGTCAGCCAGATCTGTGTTCTTCCCTTCGTGGTAGCAAGGTCCCCCACGTCCCAGGTGGGTCCAGGAATGCCATATAGGAGTTAGGGACTACAGTCAAAAACCTTAAATATATACATGGTACTCTATTGTATTGCAGCTAAGCTGGCACTCAAACCACAAGAAAGAGTCCTTCGTACTTTTCCCCCCTCCTTTCCAAAGGCAGAGGAGCCTCACCCTGTGGCTCCCATCACCCCAGGCAGTAAGAAGTACTGCCAGATTACTGCCAATGTTCCCTTAAGGACCAAGGTCTCTTAAGTCAGCTTGTGGTGAATGCTGCCTGCCCTGGGACTCTCACTTCAGGGTAGTTGGACTCCCCTCTGTCCCAGGACAGGTCCAGAAATGCTGTCCAAAAGTCATGTCCTGGAAATAGGTACTCCAGGAATTTACTTGATGCTCTACTTTCCTATGGCCATGCTGGTACCTAAGGTGCAAAACCAAGTCCCCTTTATTTTTTTCTTTGCTTTCCTCAAGCGGGAGTTTTGTTCCATAGCCACCACAGCTAATAATGTGCTAAGTCTCACCTAAAGCCAGCAAATCTCAGAGGCTCACCCAGAGTCCTCAATGTAGTACCTGTGTATCACTGCTAGTTATTCAGGACCCAAGAGCTCTTTAATTAGCAGGTGATGAATGCTGCCAGGACTAAGTCCTCTTCTTCAGGGTTCCCTTCTGACCCTGTGTGTATCTAGAAATGTCTGAGAGCTGGAGCCTGGAATGAGGGCCTCACAA
The DNA here is from genome assembly GCA_004027715.1 of Plecturocebus donacophilus. Lineage (NCBI taxonomy): Eukaryota > Metazoa > Chordata > Mammalia > Primates > Pitheciidae > Plecturocebus > Plecturocebus donacophilus. The sequence continues at coordinate 115,060 of PVKP010001565.1, read as the reverse complement.
CTCTGACTGGTGCCCTATCCTGGTGTAGCTGAGCTGGTATCCCCTTAGAGTTGCTGTTTTTATGGCCCAGACTGCCTTTCAAGTTTTACTTGGAGACACACAACACTGAAGCCCTCTGTGGGAATGTTTGCAGGTACTCACGTTCTGACTGCTGGGATTGGTCATTTCCCTCTGGCTAGGTTTGGTATCTTTTTTTTCCAACTTCAGAATTCAATTGCCTCAACATACACTTAATATCAGCAACTCAGTGTGGAACAGTGCTCGAAGTCATTCCACTTTTCACCTGAGAGTGTGAGCTGGTTCCACTTATAATACTGTGTGTTCTAAGGAAGCGTCATTGTAGCTGATCATCTCTTCTCACCCAGCTTTGGTGGGGCAGCTCCCATGTCTGTAGCTGCGCTCCAGGGGCTGTCTGTTCTGAATACAGAAGTTGCTGTGACACTATGCACGCGCCATCTGCAGCATCTCTTTCTTCTTGCGTACCTCTTTGAGCACAGGCATGTAAAAATCTTCTCTTTCTTCTTCCCAGGATGATAGTCACGTTCTCTATCAATGCGGTCACCAACCACCATGTCTGGTATCTGACAAAGTTCTCCCCATTCTCTGTCTCATCTCAAGTGGAAGGAAGGGGTTTCTTTTGGAGCCACAAGCTGTGCAACCTGGGGTTAAGAGAGGGGTTTTGCCCCCAACCCCTTAGCTGCCCCAGTTGGTGTCTCAGTAGGCAGCATGTTTCCCCTGCCCACTATTTCTGGGCATCGATCAGCCCAAAACTCCCCTAAGAGTTGCTGTGTTTATGGTCCAGACTGCTTTCCACATTCACTTGAAGGTACAGAACACCGTAGCCCTTTGTAGGGATGTTTGTAGAGGCTCATGTTCTGACTACAGGGATTGGTGATTTCCATCTGGCTAGGGCTAAAGGCTCTCTTTGTGGGTAAGCTCAGCTGAGTTTGATCTGGTTTTCCTTTCTGCACTAACAGGACAGCACGGAGTTCATTGTCTCATGATTGCTGTGCTCTCCCTCCCCGAGCCCCAGAGATGCTCTCCACACCAGGCCTCTGCTTTTGAGGGTGAGGGAAGGGTGGCATGGGCAATTGAGGACTGTTTTTTCTATCTTTTCAGTGTCTCTTTCAGCAATATTAAGTGAAAACCAGGTACTAGGGCTGCGCACCTGATTTTTGTTTTTTATGAAGGTGTTTTTTCCTGTATAGATAGTTGTTAATTTAATGTCCTTGTTGGTGGGGGGGACAGTCAGTGGAGCTTTTTAGTCCACTATTTGTTCCCTCTTCCGTTTCACCCACTAGTCTTAATACCTATAGATGTTCCTTCGCTGAATTATTTTAAAAAATTTTCCAAATGGTAATTTTCTAAATGACTTATTGCTTTCATATTTTGTCACTGGCATTCTACTGTGACAGTTTCTATACTGTCAATTAATTAGTGTCTGTGTGGGCTCATGAATTCCTATTTTCTTTGATGAGTTAATGTTAAAAACGATTGCTACTTATCTATATGTTTTGATTTAAAATAACTTTAAAAAAATATTTTAGTGCACTTTAGGTTCTGGGGTACATATGCAGAACATTCAGGATTGTTGCATAGGTACATACACGGCAATGTGGTTTGCTGCCTCCATTCTCATCACCTATATCTGGCATTTCTCCCCATGTTATCCCTCCCCAACTCCCTACCCTCCACTGTCCCTTTTTTTAACATGTGAAATAAAACAAAAACTATTACAGGTGTATTGAGTTTTCAACAAATGTATACATCTGCAATCAAGACATGAAACATTTCTGTTACTTTAAAATGGTCCCTCATGTTCCTGTGCAGTAAACTTTTCTCTCAAGTCACGTGGTTCCCAGGCAGCCACTCTTGCTTTTACTCACTAAAGTGCAGCTTTGCCTCTTGTAAAATTTAAAATAAACAGAACTCTGCTACATGTGCTCCTTTTGGGTCTGGATTATTCTGCTTATTATGGTGGTTTCCATATTTATGTATGCATTTCAGTGTATGTGTAGTTTTATTACATTGTGGTATTCTATTTATATGCCAAAATTATCCATCCCTTCACTGATTGATGAATATTTTGGTTATATTCCTGTTGAGAATAAAGCTATCGTGAATATCCATATAAAGCTACTCTGAATATCCATATAATATGAATATCCATTCCAATATTTACATTGGAAATATTATTCTATTTGAGCAAACACTTCTGAGAATTGCTATTGAGCCTTTTGATTAATATGTGATTACCTTCATTATAAACTATCCAACTGTTTTTCAAAGTGGCTGTACCATTTAATATTTCCACCAGCAACAAGTGAAAGTTTCAGATGCTTCACATGATCATCAGTGCTTGGTATTGTCAATTTTATTAATTTTAACCACTCTAGTTAGTGTGCAGTGGTGTCTCTCTATGATTTTAGTTTTCATTCTCCTGATAAGTAAGCATTTGTTTATAAGTTTATATGTTACAAATATATTTATATTTGTTACAAATATTATATATGTTATATATATATATTACAAATATTACATGTATTATATATGTCACAAAAATATTTTCTCACATTCTGTGAATTTCTTTTTAATTTTCTTTATATATATATATGTATATATATATATTTAAGGATTTCTAATATATATAATAAAATATATAATATATACAAATTTATCATATATTTTGTTTTATTATATAAAAATAAATATATAATGTTTTATTTTTAATTTAGTATAATTTATAATATATAAAATAATAGATAACAATTTTATTTTCTATATAATAAAAATAAAATTATTTTTATTTTTATAAATATTATATATAAAATACAATATATATTTTATTATGTAGAGATTACATAATAAAATATGTAATATTTTACATATATGTAAGAAAATATATTATATATATTTTTTTTCTTTTTATCTTTCCTGTGGTGCTGAATAATTTTCTTAAAGGTGTTTTGGAGGACCAGGAGTTTCTGACTTTGATGAGATTTAATTATTTTTTCTGTTATACTTGCTGTTTTTGTCTGTGTATATCCTTCCTGAACACTCTTTGCATATTAAACAACAGCATACATGAGACTTCTATGCAGAATTCTGGAATTTTTCTCTATGATGTTCTCTGCTGTATCGTGCTCTGCTCTATAAATCTCAGCCAATTTTGCTTTCCTGAAATTCAATTTCTAGCTATTCAAGAGGTTTTTAAATTTTAATATTTATTCCTGAATCACTTAAGAGTTAATTACTCACAGGGTGCCACAGCATTCTGAACACCTTAATGTAGTCACTAGGAAGCTGCCAGACTCTACTTATATTTCCTTATCATTGTCTTCAGACCATAAAATGTCTTCAGATGGAAAGTCTGGGTGAGTTTTGGACTTACCTAATGAATTTCCCTTTTCTCAGGGATTATAGCCACGTACTGCCTATTGCCAAATATATCAAAACAGTGGTTTTACATATTTTAGTCAGTTTGTAGTTTATGCTGAGAGGGCAAATTACTCCATCAGGTACAGGTAGAACAGGTAGAAGTTCTCTAAGAGACTAACAATTCAATTTTGAAACAGATATTGAAAAGTAAAATGTAGGCTGCAACACCATTCTTTCTTATTAATTTCATTTTATAGAATTAAATCCCTGAACCATTGAATCCCTGAGATATACTTTCATAAATTCTACAAATTCATCAAGTCTGTACACACACACTGCCCAGTTCTAGTTGGAACAGTATGACTGGGTTTTCTTAAGTAAAAATGAAGTCTAGTGGATGATGTTCAGGACTACAAGTAACAGGAGTAAACACTTCCATGGACCTTCAGAAATCATGATGTTAAATACATAAATACATACAAACGTATGAGGGGTGATCCTAAATGTCAAATAGAACTTATCCTTATATAGATCTAGTAAATGACTGAATGCTTTCAGCCAGCTCTAAATAACAATGCAAAGATATATTAAAGTGCAATAAAATGAAAAGAATAATCTTCAAAAAATAACCTTTTGCTTCAATAAAACTTATTGGACTTATTACATTCTCCCCATATTCTCATCTCCCACAATTATTCTTATAAGCAACTGACTTTCTTTTTTTAAGGTTGAAAGTCACACTACCCTTGAGCCATAAAAATTGTTCATTGTGGATTTTTCATCTTCTCATTATCTAGTAGAAGTACCATGTTTCTGAACTCTGACCATGACGATAATGTTTCTTAACTTACCACAGTCATGAATTGTGAAGATAATACACATTGATACTAATTTTATGAGAAATTCAACTGTCACACAGAAATTGATACTATCTTGATCTAGGTTCTCAAGATTTTTGGTCTAATTGTTTCTATTCAGTGTTATTATAGCTAGACACAAAAAAAAGAGTTTGAAAGAAGCTTAAGATTGCTTAAATTTCACTTTATGTAGCAGAATAAATAAATATGGAGAGACCCAACTTCGTTTTCCTTTTTAATTTCCATTCAGCTTAATATAATATACACAATCAAGTTGTGGAACAGGACGTTTGGCTAAAAACAAGTCAAGATACCTGATATGTAGTAGGATATCATTTGTGCATGTTTCATTTCACAAAACTATTGACAATTGCTTATCAATGAAAAGCTTCTTAATACAATCATAAAAAATAGTAATGTAAGAATTATCTGTGCCTGGAAATCTCAGTAAAATCTGTTTAGTGTTATAACATGTATAAGCGTGGGCTGGGCACAGTGGCTCAAGCCTGTAATCCCAGCACTTTGGGAGGCCGAGGTAGGAAGATCACATGAGGTCAGGAGTTCTAAACCAGCCTAGACAACATGGTGAAATCCCCATCTCTACTAAAAAAATACAAAAATTAGCCAGGCCTGGTGGTGGGTACCTGTAGTCCCAGCTACTTAGGAGGCTGAGATATGAGAATCGCTTCAAGCCGGGAGACGAGGTTGCAGTGAGCTGAGATTGTGCCACTGCACTTCAGCCTGGGTGACAGAGTAAGACTCCGCCTCAGAAAAAAAAGAAAAAAAAGATATGTAAGCATGAAATCTGTGAAATCCAATTTATAGTGGCTTTATGATGACAGAACAGAGTTCCTGCCCATTTTTCTACTATATTACTAAGCTAATGCTTCTCAAGGTTTTGGATGCCTAAGAGCCATGTGGAAGGTGGGCCTTCTTCCAGATTTTCTGATTCAGTTGGTCTGGGGTGAGGCCCAAGAATTTGCATTTCTAAGAAGTTCCCAGGTGACGCTGATGCTGCTTGGAGAAACTGTATTCAGTAAAACACAGCATCCGAACAGAACTGTTTTCTCTAAGCAGACATTTCAAAAGTGGTAAATATATTCTCTAACTTGGCTAACTGCCTTTTCTTGGAAGGGAACTGTAAATATTGCTTTTGTACTACATCTAAGTGTTTTAATTCCTGTATTTGTAACAATAATATTTGTTGCACCGATGCAGTTTACATCTATTATAATTCCATCTATAACTATAGAGCTTCTTTATTCTCACTTCTTTATTCTAGCAAAGCCCAGGCTTTTGTATTTGAACACACATTTTATGTTTGTTTGTTTTCCTTGTCAGACCAAGTCTGATTTGTGAATTTACTCTGAATATGTGCCCTGTACTCTGATATGTAAGTTGCTTTAGACTATAAGTCAATTATTCAGTTACATTTTACATTGTCTCAATAACTTATTTTTTCCCTTTTTTCTATAGCACAATACAAAATTTTCATATTATGTACTTTCTTTCACATATGGATCATGATGTATTATTTTCCACTGCTAAAAAGATATAAATTCAAGTGCAGATTATTAAATAATGAGCTTTTATTTTTAGACAAGTTTTGCTCTTGTTGCCCAGGCTGGAGTGCAATGGCGCTATCGTGGCTCACCGCAACCTCTGCCTCCTGGGTTCAAGCAATTCTCTGCCTCCCAAGTAGCCTTTTATCCAATACACAACTTATCTTTTAAAGATAAGCACCTTTAACACAGTGAATTAGAATTATATACTAATTTAGACTTCTTCCATTCTTTAATTTCTTTTCTCGTTGCTTTCTCCCTTCTAACACACATACACAAGTGTTGGGTGCATGTGTACAGAAACACACACAGAAACACTATACATAGTATATATACATACATGCACACACATCGTTTGATTATCAAAATAGTATGAGTGTATTTACATAGTACTTATGATTATAAATATCACATACTGAAAAATGCTCTAGCATTTATGTAAACAAGAGAGATGAAGCATCAGATTCCCCTATATCACATACAGGTAATCAGCATGATTTAGTTTCTGTTGTCTTTTTGAGTTCAACTCTTAGGTATGAAGAATGTAAATCATCTAATAATAATTTCTTTCACATATTACAAATATACAATAACATACATTCAATTCTGTTTTCCAAAAGCAAACCTTATTGATGGTAATATCATGTCTATATTTTTTTATCCTTCTGAAAAATAAGTATTTTAATCTCCATGATTTATAAATATATTTTTGCAATTATTAAGGAAGCAAGTCAGAATTGGCTGATGGATAGTAATGATCAGCTATAAAATTAGATTTTTTTGTTTAGATTCATATAAACCTTGGTTCAAAAATTTGGGAAAGAAATTTCTTTGAGCTAATTATAAAATCATCCAATTTACAAATGAGGAAACTAAATTTCAGAGAGTCTAAATGACATGTGTAATACATACAGTTTGGTAGAGATCCTGGATTAGAACCAAAGTGCAGTTTCTAGAACTGTATTCTTTCCATTACACGTGACAGGAACATAACTTCAAAAAGAATGGTGATCAAAACAAACAAACAAACTGACTTTAATACTGAAAGAAATTTCAAAGATACTCTCCTCTCTTTACGTGTAGTCTCCACTCTGTACCCTCTCATCTTATTCTTAGACTGTGAATAGTTGAAATCTCAAAATGAGCTGTAAGCATCACTGAGTTTCAGGATGGTGAAAACAGTATGTAACAATATTTATTAAGGTATCATACTATGTCTAACATGAATAATCAACAAATTATAGTAATAGATACCCATAGCTCTCATCAGCCTCTAAAATCATGTTTTTTATTATCTACCTTACCGAATATTTGTTATGGATTAATCATGTTATACTAGGTACTGAACTCTCAAAAATATGTTCTTGCTCAATAATACTTATATGAACTAAGAAAATTTCTATGTTGATTTAAAAACCAACTTCTGAAACAGCACCATGACACACCTTTCTAAAAGAACAAAATAAAACCTAAAATCAGACAATTAGACTGGATGAGTAACATGATTTGAAGCATCAAAAACATCTAATAAAGGTGAAATTATGCCTAAAATCTGACAGATATCCCCTTATCTGCAGCATCAACCCGACTTAGTAGGAGAAATAATTTTTTAGAAGGCTTCACAACTGAGATTGAATGTTTCCATCTAGCTTCCGTTATATTAGCCTCTTAAGTATTTGAAATCTTAAAATAATAACGCTGCAAGGAACTTCTGAGTTTATCTAGAGGAATGTTCACTTTATAGATGAACAAAAACATCAAGTTCCAGAATAAAGCATGTCTTTGAAATGGCCATATAGTGATTTGTAGGAGAACTGGGTATGATACCTCTTTAGAAGACTTCCAGACTATTATACACCAATTACTTGGTCAAGACAAATAGAAACGTTGTTGTTCTGGGTCCTACAGTTACCCATTCTTTGCTTATTCCTTGAGTCACTTTGCTACTTACTATTCACAGTAAGTGAAGTACCTTGAGTCCTAAGCCCAGGAAGTTTAGATTCTTCTATAACTTTCAATTTAATTGAAACTTTATCTTATTTATTACCGCAGGAGCTAAAAAGGGAACTTCTTTTAATATCAAAAACATCATGAAAGTTATTGTTCAGTTTGGAATGTTAAAGAAAGTGGATAAATTTGAATCTATAAAAAGCTGTTTCCTATTGTTTTAACACAAAAAGTGAACTTTGCAGAAGTCTATAATTAAAATCTAAATTTTTACTTAGTATTATATTGGGGGCCAGAATTCTTGCTTTTAAAATAATGAATTTTTAAAGCAATGACTAAACTTATTTTGTTCAGTCCAACTTCTTTTTATTCCTTTTTCCATGCCACTGACATCATATTCTTAAGTTACTGACTCAAACCTTGGGACTTTGCCATAATGTGCAGCAAAGGATAGGGAAGAGACTAACAGTAATCTAAGTGTTAACACCCGAGTTCACAGAAAAATGCACACCGCCAATAGCTAAGGAAATGTATTTCTTTAATTGATAAAACACCAGAATTATGCATTTTAGAAAGGTAAAGACAAATTCTTGTGTGATTCTTTATTATCAACATCACAATAAAAAAAATTAGAAAATGGAGGAGGAAGTTATAGACTTGGAGTGTGAAAATCAGGAATAAAATGATCAGTCTCTTCCCTTCAGGATGACTTAATTAAGTCATTAGACTTTCCTGAACTTTAGTGTACTCAATCAAAAAATAGACATAACTATATCTATTTTCCTTGCCTACGTCACCATGGACATGTACATGATTATTAATGTTACTGTGATTATTAATGTTGATAACAAATTTAATGTGATATGTTGTTAAGAATGTACTTAGAATTCAATAGATTGAACATATGAATAATATAAACCCATATCTAACTATTACAGATCAAGTAATTCTAAATATCTCAATTCTGTAATCTGAATATCTGTTTTAACTCATTGAGAGATTTGAGATTATGATCAAGTAGTATACATAGTTTGATTGGATAAAAAATATTCCTTTCAGAAATTGATATAGGTGCTTTACAAAAAAAGATCTATCTTAAAAAGAAAGGGTATAAAGAAAATATTATTTTAATCATTTTCTCTTTGGCTTCTATTACCAATTTTTAAAATGTGTAACCAAGGTGGAAAAATGGTTCTGGGCTCTAATAAAAAATCAGACAAAGGGAAAAGGCACTGTGAAAGAGACATGCAATTTACTATCCTTTGTAATGAGTTGCACCAGTACTATGCCAGACAATGTGCTCAGTTTGAGAGAAGAGAGAGGCCCTGTGGCTGACTTCCATAGCATCCTTTTCCACAGCTGGATCACTAGGAGCCACATGCAGGTAATGATGTCATCCTGAGACTGGAACTTTTTTTCTGTGGGCATACCTACAGGCTTGTGATTTCATAACAAATGAAGGAGAGAGATGAAAATGTTCATTTTGACACTAATAGTTAAACAATGTCAAGACACAACAGATGAAGAGTGAGTGTCATGTGTATCTAGAAGATTTTGCTCTGTCTGCAAAAGTACCCATTGTTACTGTGAATATGAATCTTCAAAAATTTTCTCCTTCAATTTTCTCTTGTTATGATAGTGAAGTTTATAGTAAGTATAGAGTCTGAGGCCCTTTATAGAAATTATATTACTGTAAGTCAGAGATGGCCCTGGAATCCATACATTTTTCCAAATAGAATGTGGCTTGGAAACTGCTTGTCCAAGATGAGCTGAATAGCTTATAACCCTTCAATGAGTATGGGTCTGAGGGACATACATTTATTGCTAACATACAAGAAAATATAAACAAGAACATATAATGGAGTGATAATTAAATTCAAGCATTATCAATAAAATTTACAGAATGCATTCTCAGCAAACTGACACAAGAGCAGAAAGCCAAACACCGTATGTTCTCACTCACAGGTGGGTGTTGAACAAGGAGAACACGTGGACTCAGGAGGAGGAGCATCACACACTGCGGGCAGTTGGGGGGGCAGGGGAGAGGCAGTGGGGGGTGGGGAAGGAGGGGCGGGTGGGGAGGGATAACATGGGGAGAAATGCCAGATATAGTAGGCACCTAAAGTAAAATAAATAAACTTTAAAAAAAAGTTATAGAATGTCATATGAATGAATGCTAAGAAGTTTCAAAATTAAACACTTTTAGATTCTCAATTTAAATCAACTATATTATGGAGAGTTCATCTTTATTTTTGCTTTTGTAGCCTTTTGCACTTAGAGCTTCACTTAGAGCTAAATGAGGAATTCAGTACTCATACTTCAGTCTGTAGCAGAAGAACAAGTATTTTAGTTTGTTACTTTTCCCTGAGATCTTTAATAGGCAATCCCGTGCTATTATAAAATTCAACTTCAATTTGGAAGTTGACATCTAAATTTTAAGAGTCCATTCTATCTTTTTCATTTATAAATGCACTTATCAAGCATTTATTGAGTACCTACTACGTACTAGTCACTAGACAAATGAACATTACCTTAAATATAGGTATTTGAAATATAGGCACTGAAGTTCTCACTGAAGTCTAAGTGAAACTGTAAATACAAATGGGTGCAAGGGTAATAAATAAGGATAACACTCATTTTCTCATGTAAGAGGGTACAGAATCGGCTCACCTTAATGGAAAAATAAGTGATTACTTTAAAAGGAAACGATATTTTAATTACTTGACACAGCACAATTAATTAAAAGTGAGGAAATGAGAGAATAGAATAAAAAGGAATTTCAAAATAAAAAAACATTACTTACTTAAAAATATTGACAGATTAAAGGCAAACTATACCTGAAACAAGTCTTTAAATTACAAAATCCAGAATTTGAATTACAGGTTAGATAAAACTGGTGAATGTACACAGGCTTCACACACATTTTCATTAATTTATAATTAGTTGTGTTATTTTGAAAGAGACTAAAGTGCAGATTAGGCTTGTATATGAATGAATAAAAAAGAACAGATTATTGACTAGAGAAAGGTTAGTAAGCAAGATAAATTAGGCAGAGACCTGGAATCATCATAGATCAAGATCCAAAGAAAAAGGCTACATTCTTATTTTGAGGCCTAAAAATCCATGTGAAAACATTTCTTAAGGAAACCTAAAGCAAATCACAGGCAGTGTATCATCAACTCAGAATGCAAATTAAGTTTGTTTATTTAACCCCTGAGGCTTTGTTTTCTCATTTATTAAATGGTGATAACACATTCTACAATTCCAAAAAGTCTAAATAATCTAAATAGAAAGGTTTTTCATTAGTTTGGCACAAAAACTCACTTGGCAGCAAAACTGGATCTCTAGTAATAAGAAGCAGTACATGCTTTTTACTTATCCCATTTATCCCAGTAGTATTCCTAGAAATGTTTCTGCAGCAGAAATACTGAAGTGTTTATTATTCCTGAATCATTGTCTATATATAATGGAACTTCAGTAAGAATCACAAAAAGATTGTCTTAGAACTTGATAGGTTGACTGTAAATTATAAATGTAAACATTTATAATTCATACAAATTATAAATTTATATAAAAGCAAAAGACAAAAAACTTTTGGAGACAAAGACACAGTATAGCATAGTAATGACAGTGTTGGGCTCAAGAGCCAGACTGAGTGGTTTACAGTTCTAGCTACATGACTTACTGTATAACTCTGGAAATGTCACTTAACCTCTCTATCACACAGTTTCTTCTGTAAAATTAGAAAGATAAAAGTACCTACTATAAAATTGTTTACAGCATTCAATGAGTCAGTATTTGAAAAGGGCTTAGAATAATACCTGGGGCAAAATAGGATCCTATGTGCTAATTAAAATAAGATGAGAAAAATTTCCCTACACATCACATATTAAGACAATAGAATATTTTTGTAGGGAGAGGACAAAATCAACTATAGGAACAGAATGGAAAGGCAAGAAAGTACTCATGCTTAGACAGAATGTTGACATGTAACTAAGGCAACTTGACCAATCACTGAAAAAAGGAAAATAATATTTAAGGTCATTATTTTAAAAATAAGAATGAGATTCTACCTTACATAATATGTAAAAATCAGATTTCTATAGATTAAGAACTTTAAAAAGAAAACTTAAGAACTTTGAAAAGTAAATGTAAGAATTTTCAAAAGTAAAAGCTACTTTTAGAAGAAAATATAAATACATGTCTTTCTGACCTTGAGTCAGAGAAGAATATTGTGTAAAAGATGTTAAAAGCACAACTTAAAAAAATTTAAAAATCAGATGATGTAAAAAGAATATTTTTCCCATAAGCACCTTAAAGAGAGTAGAGTATGTGAGAAATTATTTGCAATTCTTCCAGCCAGCAAAACACTGTAATCAAGTATACATACAAACAGCCTATACACTAAAATGACATTGAAAATTAACAATAAAAGTGCACAAAAATATGAAGACATATAACAAAAGATATATGTATATATAACTAATAAGCTTATGAAAAATAAATCAACTTCATTTAGCAATTGTGAAAATGCCATTAAAGAACACAATGAGATACCATCTCCATTACTCACCGATACATTTAAGAAGTATTCTGATAAAAAATAAGTTTTGGATAGGAAATGAATCTTTTACACATTGCTTATAAAAGTAGAAGATGATGCAACCAACTTTGAAAATAATTTGGCATTGTTTCATAAAGTAGAACATTTCCAGATACATAATATTCTTAGATATAAGCCCAAGAGAAATTCTTGTACATGTATACTGGAAGGCATAACAAAAAGTCCACTGGGCACTGTTAATGTTCATAATAGCAAAAAACTGGAAACAACAAAAACATCTATTAAACAGTGGAAAGATAAATATATTGTGGAATTTTCATAAAATGAAATATACACTAATAAAAATAATCTATAATTAAATATTACATCATAGATGAATCTTATAAACAATATGTGGTGAATAATGTAAGTCTTAGAAGACCACATAAAATATGTTACCCTTATAAAGATTCATAAACAAGAAAAGTCAAGCAGTATATTTTATACATATCCATATGTGTCATAAAACTGTTAAAACGTGTACCAACAACAAAAAATTCATATAATGGTCACAATTTTCTTTTTCTATTTTATTTGTCAAACATAGTAATTCTCTTAACCCTGCTTCAGGTCTCTTCTAGTCTTTCTCCTTTAGTAGTAACTTCAGTTGTTACTTTTATGAAGATATTATCAACAAGAACATCTTGGATTTGTTGAGTTTTATGAACTGTGAAATCTTTCACCAGTGTTTTTTTTAACCACAGGAACAAGCCTGACAGAAAAGATATCTATTCTTAACATATTCAGAATCTACAACAAACTTAAACAAATCAGCAAAAAACCAAACAATCCCATCAGAAAGTAGGCTAAGGACATGAATAGACAATCTTCAAAAGAAGATATACAAATGGCCAACAAACATACGAAAAAATGCTCAACATCACTAATCATCAGGGAAATGCAAATCAAAACCACAGTTTGATACTACCTTACCCTTACAAGAATGTCAATAATCAAAAATAAAAAAAAATGGTAGATGTTGGCATGGATGCAGTGAACAGGGAACACTTCAACACTGCTGCTGAGAAGCTAAACTAGTACAACCACTATGGAGAACACTGTGGAGATTCCTTTAAGAATGAAAAGTAGAACTTGTTCTTTCTTCTTTTTGATAATAACCAATCTAACAGGTGTGAGGTAATATGTTATTGTGCTTTTAATTTGCATTCTCTGATGATTAGAAATGTTGAACCTCTTTTTATATATCTATTGGTCATTTGTATGTCTTCTTTTGAGAATGTCTATTCAAGCCCTTTGTGTACATTTAATAGGGTCATTTTCTAGTTACTAAGTAGTTTGAGTTTTTTGCATATTTTCAATATTAGCCCCTGATCCAATAAGTTATTTGCAAATATTTTCTCCCAATCTGTAGACTGTCTTTTCACTCTATTAATTGTTACCTTTGCTGTACAGAAGCATCTTAGTTTGATGCAATCCTACTTGGTATTATCAACTAGTAGCCATATAGGAAAACAGTGGGAGTTCTTCAGAAAGCTAAAAGTAGAATTAACATATGATCCAGCAATCCCATGATTGGAATAAGTATGCCAAGGAGATATCTACACTCTCATGTTCATTGCAGCATTATTCACTGTAACCAAGATAGGAAAAAACTGAAATGTCTATCAATGGATGAATTGATTTTAAAAATGTTGTATAGACACAATAGAATACTACTCAGCTTTTAAATACAGCACTCTAACATTTGCAATAACATTGATAGACATAGAGGACATAATTTTAAGTGAAATAAGCCAGAGAGAGACACAGAGAGACAAATACTGTGTATCTACCCAGAGAGAAATAAGTCATTATACAAAAAAGATACTTGCAATGTGCATGTTTATAGCAGCACAATTTGTAATTGCAAAAATGTGGAACCAGTCCAAATGCCCATGAATCAACAAGTGGATAAACTGTAGTATTTATATATATACATATAAACTGTGGTGTGTATATATATATATATATATACCCCACATGTTTATTTATATATATAATATGTATATATATATACCCCACATGTTTATTTATATATATATTTAAATATATATTATATATTATTATCAATATATTAATATATTATTAATATATAATTAATATATTAATATATTAATATATTAATTATATATTAAATATATATTATATATATTTATATATAATATATAATATATAAATATATATAAATATATATAAATATATAAATATATAATATATATAAATATATAATATATAAATATATATTTTTATATATATATTTAAATATATATATATAATATATATATTTTATATATATAAATATAATATATAAAATATATATATATATTTATATGTGTATATATGATAGAATACTACTCAATCATAAAAAAGGAATAAATTAATGACATTCTCAGCTTCCTGGATGAGATTGGTGACTATTGTTCTAAGTGAAGTAACTCAGGAATGGAAAACCAAACATTGTATGTTCTCATTCATAAGTGGGAGCTAGGCTATGAGGTTGCAAATGCATAAGAATGACACAATGGATTTTGGGGACTAGGGGGAAAGAGAAATGTTGGGGACAAATAAGGTCCGTATATATGCCCAGGTGATGGGTGCACCAAAATCTCACAACTTACCACTAAAGAACTTACTCACATAACCAAACACCACCTGTTCCCCAGAAACCTATGGAAACAAAAAATTAAAAAACAAAACAAAAAGCAGAGAATAAAATGGTGTTCAGAGTTTGTGGCAAACCTAAAGTCATACATCTTAGGAGAAGATCCAGGATTTAAAATCAAACCTTTTAACTCTAATTTTTGTACTCTTCTCTGCCCTTTTTTAAGGTTCAAATCATAACTCAAAAGCCTGAATGTTTGAGTGGGTACTTTTACCTCAACATTTTAAGAAAAGCATATATTATTTTTCTGCTCCTAAAATCAATGCATTATTCTCTCTTCTTTCATTAAATAATGTGAACAGTATTTTCATTTGAAACCATAAATTATCTTGAATTTCTCTTCTACACTATCAGCTATCAACTCCTATAAAATCAATGTAACTTTTTCATATACAGCTTCTATGTACTCCACACTGCAAAGGACCCGAATGTTCTGTACGTCCTTACTTTTTTTCCTTCCCTTCCTGCTCTCTAGAATGCCTGCTTTTCATTCTTTCTTCCTGTCAAAACCCCTTAAAATCTATCGTGCACACCTCTTCATTCAGGAAGCTACTTATTGCTCCTACAATTTTATTTTTTCTCTCTCTGTCTCTGCCAATCTCTCTGTTTCTCTTTCTTTATATCTAGATTGTTCTTTATTTGTATTTATCTTAAGCCACTTGCCTATTCGCTTTGCAATTTGTGAACCTATCTTATAATTTATCACCATTACCAGATTGTAAAGTTTGTGTTGGCAGATACTGTATGTCATTTATTTATTACTGCATATCAAAATTATGGAGTAGGTAATAAATAAATGTGCAATGACTTAGATACAAATGTGAGGGAAACCTATAGGCTTAATGTAGCCATACAATAGAACATTGTAGCAATGTTCTATTGATTTAGATTTTAGAGTCGACATGAGCTACAAAGAAGTATAGTAATCATTTTTAACTATGATAACTATTACTTATTGTAGTTTTAAGTCAATTTATTTCTCCTTGTTTTTTTTTTTTTTGAGATAGGATCTCACTCTGTCACTCAGATTGAAGTGCAGTGGCATGATTATGGCTCACTGCATCCTTATCCTCCTGGGCTCAAGCAGTCCCTCCCACCTCAGCCTCCTCAGTAGCTGGGACTACAGGTCAGCACCACCATGAGCAGATAATTTTTGTATTTTTTTTTAAGTGCTGAGATTACAGGTGTGAGTCACTGCCCCTGGCTCCCTTAACGTTTTTAAAGAGAAGTTTTGTTATTATTATTTTTGAGAGAGAGTCTCCCTCTGTTGCCTAGTCTGGAGTGCAGTGGTGTGATCTCAGCTCATTGCAACCTCTGCCTCCTGGGTTCAAGTGATTTTCATGTCTGAGCCTCCCACGTATCTAAGATTACAGCCCTATGCCACCATGCCTGGCTAATTTTTTTATTTCTAGTGAAGACGGGGATTTGCCATGTTGCCCAAGCTAGTCCCGAACTCGTGGCCTCAAGTGATCTGCCCTCCTTGGCCACCCAAAGTGCTGGGATTACAGGTATGAGCCAAAACTCCCAGCCAAGTTTTGTAAAAGAAAGTTTTAATATTGCTGCCTGTACATTTGATGTAAGGGCACAGAATATTGGATAATTTCAATGGATTCCTAGAAAAATAGTTTTTGTAAATGTAAAGCCCTTTCAACTTTCAGGACCAAGTAAAAAGCCTGGGGTTTCAATGTGCCATGAATCCTAAATTATTTTTTCAAAGCAGCTGTTCATCTACTTTGGAGAAGTCAAAGCTATGCCTTTTCCACTAATACAGGTGATGTATGCAAATAATGGAAACACATCTCCAAATGAGAAGGAATAAGAAGCCCTGCACTCAACTTTGAGCCCAGCAATGGTAGCCAATTAATACTGAGCATGTGTTAATTTAGATCCTTGGGTTCTGGGCAAGAGAAAATTTCAAGATAGTACTTAAGTATATAACTAAGAAACACAGTGTAAATTCATGCTTTTAGATGCAAATCATATACAGATGCCAAAATTGGATGTTCCTCCATTTATTATCATGAAAGGTAATGGTTTTTTCTAATCTCTTCCTAAGATTTCAGAGACCAATCCTGACCAGCCTGTTTTTGAAAAATTAAATAATAGAAAGTTGGTCAAAAACACTAAAGAGAGGTTTTGGTTCTTGAATTCTGTAATACATATTTATTTCTCCTCTTTATTTCTTACAAATTATTTTCCTCATTTATTACATTGCTTCTTATCACTTTTGCCTGGAGAACCCTATGAAAATGATTGTGTGTGTGTGTATGTGTGTGTGTTTCTCTATCACCTCTCAAAACATGATCCGGTTTACTCAGAAACTCACGAGATTGGGTACTAATGATTGAACTTATTATAAGTACACTTGCCTTCTTGGTGAATAAAAAGTGTCTATACCAGTTTATGACTGGTAAAAGTACAGTCTTTGGAGTCTGATTGTCTGCACTCAACTATCAGCTCTGACACTCAGTTACAATTTCCCAGTTACACTTTCCCAGAGGCAAAGTAAATTTCCCATGTGAGTTGTGCAACTCTGGGAAATTTACTCTGCCTCTCTAGGTAAAATACTTTATTTAAAAATATGACAATGATATTCAATTCAATATGTATTGTAAAAATTATGTGAAATAATATACGTGTCTCAGTTTTGTCATGTCACACAGTAAGTGTTAAAATAGAAAACTGTCAATACTATTAATAAGCAGGCAATTCACTTTTTTTTTTTTTTACAGTCCTGTTGTGTCACCTAGGCTGGAGTGTAGTGACACGATCTTGTCTCACTGCAACCTCTCCCTCCCGGGTTCAAGCGATTCTCCTGCATCAGCCTCCCAAGTAGCTGGGATTACAGGCACATGCCACCACATCCAGCTAACTTTTTGTATTTTTAGTAGAGACAGGGTTTCACCATGTTGGCCAGGCTGGTCTTGAACTTCTGGTCTCAAGTGATCCACCCCACTCAGCCTCCCAAAGTGTTGGGATTACAGGTGTGAGCCATCGCATCTGGCCGCAATTAACTTTCATAAGGCCAGGATAAATGTAGTTTTTAATCTGGTTACATAATCAGTTCACTTTGCAACTTCTCAATAACACGTGTGCAGCACAGGTAAAGACTGGCTGTAAGACTTTTTGTTGTAATCAGTCCTGTATATGGATGCTGAAAGTTTGCCACATCCAAAAGAGTTAGCCTTATTCTACGAGTTTCAACAAAGTATTCCATAAAAGAGATTCCTAATCTCTGTTATAGCTCCTGTCCCCTTAATATTCCAGCAGTGGCGGTCAGTTCAAGGCTTCACATATAATAGTTCGTTTTAAAAAGGTTCTCATGGTGTTTTCTACTTAGCTTTACAGCTGAACTTTCTGCACTATAATTGTTTTGAAATATTGCTTTAAATATGATTGGAAAGAAGAGAGAAAGGAAAGAATGCAATGAGGATGGCAAGAACACATAGCTCAGGAATAGCTTCAGAAATAACTCACAGTTTCCTGGAATCATTTGCAGGTGTTTGGTTCTGTACGTCAAACTCCTTCACTCAAAATACAATATTTATCCTCTTAAATTAAAACACACATGTTTGAGGATTCTTGGATTTCTACTAGGACTTTCACATATTCCAAAAGTAATTATAGGCTTTATTAATAACTTGTGAAAACCATTGTGTGTTCAATCCTTGTTAGATATTGATAACTCTTGACTAATGAAGCACTAAAAATATGGATATCTATCTCTAAAAAACTTTATTTATTTTTAGTTTTTGTGGGTACTTAGTAGGTGTATACATTTATGGCTTACATGAGATGTTTTAATACAAGTGGAATGTGAAATAAACACATCATGAATAATGGAGTATTCATCCCCTCAAGCATTTATCTTTTGAGTTACAAACAAATCAATTACAGTCTTAGTTATTTTTAAATGTATAGTTAAATTTTTTATTGATTATAGTCACCCTACTGTGCTATCAAATTGTAGGTCTTGTTTATTCTATTTTTTTTTTTTGTAGCTATTAACCATCCTTACCTCTTCCTGATCTGCTTACTACCCTTCCCAGACTCTGGTAACTATTCTACTCCCTATGTCCAGGAGTTCAATTGTTTTGCTTTTCAGTTATTTGATGAGATAAATAGTAAATAATCATTTCAAATATAAAGAATTAAGTGATTTAAAACCAAATTGACAATAGCCAAGAAATCCACATAAAATGAAAATAGTTGTACACAGCAAATTTTCAGAAGAAACCTATCAATTATAGGAGTCTGTTGAAAGAGGAGAGGTACATAATCAAGCTATGGTGGAGATGAAATTAGCTAACTTTATTTTATGGCATGAGTCCTAAAATTTCTGGATTTGTTTTCTTAAAAGTTGATTTAAAAAAAATCAGTTTATATTTCTTGCCAGAAAACACTGTCTATGGTGTTAAGCACAGCAGTGGAATAATGAGGTATTGTCTCCACTCCAAGGAAGTGTTAAAATGTGTTTTTCTTTTAATGTCATTTTCTATTAGAAGACCTATTTTAACAATACAATAATAAAAGCAAAGTAGAAAAAAATAACAGAAGGTATATAAGAAATCTTTATTTTAATTTACTTTTTTTTCACAATGAAATAAATGATACTCAAAATGTTCCACAGACAAATTGATTGCCAGATTAATTTGGTATCTGTCAGGTTATTTCACTTTACTGTTATCTTTCTATTTGTAACAAGCACAGTTTGCTGGGGAGGATTCTTTGAGATTACACAAATATTCTGTTTCTTCTCAGTTTATGCCAGAAATATTAGCATATATCAGTAGATTCTGCCTGCTGCAATTATTACTATGGATTATTATTGATACCCAACTTTTTGTCTTAACACTTACTGTGTGATATGACAGGCTAAGAACTTTAAGTACATTATCCCATTTAATCATTACAAAAACATGTTTAAATAAATATAGTTATGATGGCCATTTTTTAAATGAGGGATTTTACTTCGGATAAATTTTCCAGATTTGCACAGAAAATCAGTGCAGAGCTGATATTTGAGTGACTGATATGACTCCAGAGACTGTCCTTTTAATGAGCATAATCTATAGACATCAAAAAAGACCTCATATCATTTCTATAAGACTTTTTTGACCAAAACTGTTCATAGCCTGATTTTATGAGAAAACATTAGAAAAACCCAAAAAGAGAGACATTGTAGAAAATAACTGATGAGTACTCTTCAAAAGTGTCAAAGTTATGAAAGAAAAGGAGAGAACAAAATCACGCATGGGAGGAGTGCAAAAAAAGAGTAACAACTAGATGTTATACAGCATCCAAGGTATGATTCTTGAGCAGGGAAGAAAAAGACATGGAAAAACATGCTAATAAACAATAGTGAAAACAACCCATAAAATTTGAATAAACTCTGCAGTGTAGTTGATAATATTGTGCCAATATTAATTTTCTGGCTTTCATAATTGTGTTATGGTTATATATGATGTTTACATTAGGAAAAGTTGACAGATGGGTATACAGGAACTCTCTGTACTACATTTGCAACATTTTAGTAAGTGTAAACTTAATTTAAAATAAAAAGTTAAAGCAAAAACCAATTTAATAACTTTTAAGATGATTAGTGGTAAACTTATTACTGGAACAGATGTATCTGTTTTTCTATCCCCCTACAGCATATTACATTTGGATCAAAGTGTATATTATCTGGTTTAGCAAACAAAGCAATAAGTAATTTGCCAGTATTAATTTTATATTATTTTGAAATATTGACAGCCTTTTTAAGTAAATGCTTTAATGTTGATATTTTAATGATATAAATTAATCCTAAGTAGGAAAAAAAATCTCAAAACAAGTAATGGATTGAATTTAATCAATCAATTGATTGTTCTTTAGAAATGTTACCAGTCAAATCTACCTAATCAACAATAAAACTCACATACAAATTTACATTAATTGTTTTCAATAAAAACGAGCCTTTGACTATATCCTCTCAAGATGACAAGGCACTTTGGTATAAAAACATAATTTTTTAAAAAGTCACATTCAATCCATTATGACCTAGCAATCCTAAATTGCAACAACTAGATGGGAGAAATTGTGGGAAAATGTCCAGTTCTATTAAATCTATATAAATCTGCGGATTAAGATGAAAGTATACATGGAAGAAAGGCTTTTTAAAAGAAAAGTCTATATGAGACATAGCCTGAGGCTTAGAAACTTCTACATTGAGGTTCCGATGACATCCAGGAAATAAAATCCTTCCTAAGTAAGAGTCAGATGAATTAACAGCAACAGAAAATCCATTAGGACAAGAATTTGGGCTCAAGTAAGTTCAAAACTAATCTAGGCGATAAATATTTTTGAAACCTCTATGAACAAAGAATTCTTTTTTACTTTAATATTGTCAATTATTCATTTCCACAATCTTGCACAATTAATCACGTTTGGCCCCTAATGCCAAACATAAACACTTCTATTAATAATATTAGTTCATTATTACTTTTATCATTTTTATTACTTTACATTATAAGTCTTTGATAAATTATTGATATTTAGAAACTTTTTAAGTTATTGGAAGGTATAAGCACTTTTTTAGTCACTATTCTAAGTAGAAAGAAGCCTTTTGGTTTGTTGGAAAAAGGAAAGAAAGGTAACATACGCACTACTTTTGAGCTTTGAGAAATAACCTTTACTAGGGAAGAGGGAAATCTGAAAATACTCTTCAGCATAGCAAATTGGAGGGTAGAATTTCTTCATAAACTTCCTCTTTTCATATAATAAAATGATATAATAAATGAGATGCAAGTAAATGGATTATCTGCTCAGAGTTCTTGCCATTGGTCTGAAAGATTCTCTATAAGTAAAAACTTGTAAGCTTACAAGTTGGAAACCTTTTTAAGCATTTTTAAAGCCTTCAAACTGTGATTGCACATGTGAGTTCATAAGCAACACCTTTGTATACTTTTCTTCCCCAATAATGTTGTTAAAATAGTAAATGAAAAGTTGCAAGAGCAGAAGAATGGTCCTAGAGGACATAGAAAACATGGTCCTTGATATATATGTATAAAATATATATATGTAATTTTACCAAGAGGCTGATTTCACTCAGGATCTCTAGTGTTGTCATGTTTTTCTCCCTAAGGATGAATCTGATCATGTCAGAGTGAGGCAGAAACAAAACAGGAATCTCTTGTGAAATTATGTTTTAAACCACATTAATTTTCCACCATGAAGGCACTACTTGAGTAACAGCCGGAGTATACCTATGACTTCTGAAATAAAATAGTTTATCAAATCCAAGGAATATATATTTTTGTATATTTCAGTTCAACAGATGACAGTTACTGATCTTGGACAGAGAAGCTGACCCCCTATAACTTCATAAAAACAAAATACTCTGAGTTCGCTCAGAGTTAAATGCTAGCCAACTTCACCAGTAGTCCATTTTCCTCTGTTGCAGTAATACATATTCTGTCTTACATTGTCACAATTGTCACAGGAGATCTGGCATTCAACAAGGATGTCTTAACAAAACCCCTTTAGTGGGAAAGCTGAATGTCAACAGGCACAAACTTGTGAGAGAAATGACTGTCTTAACAAGTTACTGTTCTACAGGAGAAAGCAGCTATTCAGTGAGAACTATGATAGCTCAGGTTGCTTGATACATGAGTGAAATTTCTGTGTCTTGAATGCTGACCCAAATTTCTGCATCAAAATGGAAATTCAAGTAGAAGATCTACAGGGAAATCACGCAAATAATTCACAAGGTGAAGTTTTCAAAATAATTTATTTTCTGGTTACAAGCTAACTTATGGCTATTTGTCTCATAATGGAACGGAGCTCTCTCCTTAAGAGTGGACCCACCTATTCATTCGTTTTGTATTCTCATCTTTCTTAACACATTTTCAGTATGATTTACCAATTTCTTAATCCATATTGGCAAAGAAGAAAAACATCACCATGTAAATTCCCAGTTTTAAAATAAGAGTCAGTAACCCAAATATCATGCCCTGGCATGGTCCTGGACAGCAGAATGCAGTGTACTTGACCTTGTAAGAAAATCAGAATCTCAGGCCCCACTTCATACCTATTGAGTCTGCATTTTAATAAGATCCCTAGGTGATGTGTTGTACATTAAAACTTTAAAAGTAGTATCTTGCTTTATTAGGTTGAAATAAGATGTCTCCTCTTTTCTTTGCAGTCGGTAAATATGATTGTCCTTTGATTCTAATTGAAAATTATTTTTTATAAGACATATGCATATGTATACCTGTCCTACTGAGGTTTATAATTTAAGAAAATACCAGGAAGACTTGTATAAAAATTTAGGCTCCAACTAGATGTGTACAAATCTTACTTTAATCTTGCAGTATGTAAATATGTAAAAATTTATCAGAGATTTACTTTTGTCTGAAATAAGGCTTTCTGTTGACAGGTTACATAGTCTCTTCTGTCATAGTCTCTTCTGTGCAGATTGTAACATGAGTAAAATTACATCCTTTACTTTTTGCCATCACTATAATTAGCTGAAAATTGAGCAAAAGAAAATGCCATTATATTCCTTCTGGGCAGGAACTATGCCTTATAGCATGAGCTAAATACAAGGGGTATAATAATAAATAAGACATGGATTCTAAATAAATATTTTTTGAATAAATTTTTATGCTCAAGTATAACTCTTACTTCCTTAGATCACAAGCTGATGAGATGCCTTTTCCTGTAATTCCCCATTTAGTGCATTATTATAAACTCCTGGGCCTATCTTTCACTGGTAGGGTCCTGGTTGTTCATGATTTCTCTTGAAAGGAGATTATCTTTCACCTCTTTCACCATATGTAGTGCTCTATATTCACATGGTAGTATTTCAAGATGCAGTTGCTACTGTCTTTGTATATTTCAGTTCAACAGATGACAGTTATTGATCCTGGACAGAGAAGCTAACCCCCTATAACTTCAATCAAAAATAAACAAGATATAGTTACTGGGGTTAGGCATGGTTTCATCTCTTTTTACAGTAACCCAAGTATAACTCATATTGAAGAGGCAAAGAGTATTCTTCTCAGCAGGTTTATACCCTTTGATTAGTCTCCCAAATGAACCACAGTATTTTAGTCTTCTAAATGTCTCTCAAAGAATTCAAGAATTTGAAGTACTCAGCAAAAACATTTAGTCAACAAATACATATATAATATCTATCAATCACATCTAGAATTTTGTTTAGGTCACTTTTGGAACTTGATATGAACAAAAAAGTTTCTGCTTTCAGGAAGAAAAACAGCAAGCATATAAAGTGACAAGCTGCTGGAAGATGGCAATTAAAAATCAGAAGGAAACGTATAAACAAAGAGATGTGATGAAAGAAGCTGAAAGTGGGAGGCTATTTCAGGCTGGGGTGATGATTAAAGTTTCCTTGAGAAGGTGGTGATGTTTGAAGTCAGACTTGAAGGATGAGAATAGTCCAGCTAGTGAAAATTTCTAATTGAGATGGAAAACATAGCCATGATATAGATCATGCATAAATCTTAAAGGTCATAGAATATGTTCTAAGGCACCATGTGGACCAAAATGTTTAAAGGGGAAAGGGATATAAATTAAATTATATTTTAGATTCTGTTTCCTGCAGAACAATCAGAGTGGTTATTTTAGAAGGAGGCAAGAAAACTAGTGAAGAGGACACTGTAGTACTACAGTTAAGATATGATGGGGTTTGGATAATACCAGTGGGAATGGGAATGGAAAAACACAGACAGAATTTTATATGTATGGTAGATACAGAAATTAGGAAATTTAATGTAGGGGAGGACAGAAAGGAAGGGGGAAATAAGCAATGACACCCAGGTTTTTAACTTGAGCAACTATATGATTTGTTTTGTAACTTAATCAATGAGCTCACAGTAAAAATGGATGAATGAATAAATAAATGAATATAATTATTAATGAAAATGTTAATCTATGAAAGTTTCTTTATACCTGAGAATGAGGGTATATGAATAATGCCTTCACATCACAGAGCATCACTATTATTATTTTTCTTAAATTCTACCAAGATGAACCCAAAGCACCTGATTCTTTCCTACTTCTGAATGATCTGCCTCAATTCCACAGCCACACTACCACCTGAGGCATACATCAAGAGATTGGCAATGTCCTTATCCTCTTCCTTCATTTATTAATTCCAATATCCTAGCATTTTTCTCCAAGTGGTCACAACTAGTTCTGATAGTCCTGAAGGTAGATATGCTAAGACATTTTATGGGATATTTATTTCACAAGATACTACCTGAAAAGTTACTTTAAAATGTATTAGAAATATCTCCCAAGCTCAAAACAGCAATACATTTTTGTTTCTATGAGCACACACATAGAAACTGTCAATCCCTTCTATCTCTCATGCTGAGTGCCCCATATATACTGAAGAGTATTGGTTTCAGATAAAAGGAAAAGCTGTGTGCTTATGACCTGTGGTCTGTAAATAGAATACAAAGGCTTAGTCTTTCCTTCCGGAAAACTTGTAGAAGTGTTATGGAAAAGCAGTGTGAGATTATGTGAATTATGGCTTTTGAATCACCACACACAAAAAAGTCACAATGCTTTTCTCTAAGTACAGGTGTATTTGGCTATCTTTTACTCTTATTTCAGCCTAGCAATAATTCCATCTATTTTTGCCTATTTGATATTAAAGATTGTTTTCCCAATTATGCTGACAGTTCTTAAAGTTGAGCCCATATAGACAACCATATGTATAATTAACTAATGATAATTTACTGCACAGGACGATTTAATTGCTCTTTGATTAGGACATAGATAAATCAGTCGCAGAGTTGTCAGAGATTGGAATCAATAACTTAATTTAAACAAAACCAAAATATACTACCTGATACTTATGGTTTCTGGTATACATGTAACCTTCCTAACTCTCTTTTACAATTTAGTTGATTGCTTTATGGTTATTATTTCCTGAAAGAATAATAAGATCCTGGCAGATTTCTGCCTCAGAGGGAAGAAGCCTATCTAGCGATTTATCACACAGAATGGGCCTTGATTTATTGCTGAGTTTCTTTTGGTCTATGAATCTTAAAAGTTTAAGATCCCTGGAACCTCGTTCTAGATCTACTACAGATTCATCATGGCTAAGAATTATATTTCCCAACTTTATGATTTAAAACTGCAACTATCATAGAATGTTATTTAATAGGTTATCATTAATAATTTTTATTCTAGTTGACAGACATAAGATACATGTCTTATCAGAAGCATATTTACATGAGGACTGAGGTATCTGTTAGGCTGTTAGAAAATATACTGTAAGAGAAGAGAGCAAATATGACTCCTATGGAATCTTAGTTTTTACTATAGCACTGGTCACTCAATTGCTGCCAAGCCCAAATATCTGAGCTTATGTTTTACCCTTAAATGCTTGAAGAAAACTTTCACTAAAAAAATCTTTAATGGCAATATAAAGGCATGAGTGACACTGTTTGGGTATCCATTTGGAAAAGTAAAATAATAAAATGAAGAGGAACATTTCTTAGTCACAATTCAAACATACCTGATCTTTAATACCTGGAGGATTTCCAGAGTGTGTCAATCTCTGGCACATGGAGTTTCCAAGCCTAAATTGTCTGGCTGCAGTCATGCTTGGAAAAGGAGGTCCCAGGAGTGCTCGACAGGAACACCAGCAAAGGAGGCCCTGTTGGGAACAGAAACACCCAGGTCAAATGGATTATAACCAAATTCTTTCTAGGGATAATGATAGGAGAGTGATGAAGTGAGATGAACTTTGACCTGGGTTTCAATTCTATTTTATCCTCTTATTACGTATACTTGTACATGTATGAATGTACACATACAAGGACATGTAACTTGGAGGAATTAACTTTTTGAATCTCAATGTTTTCAGTCCATGAAATGGGAACTAAACTGTATATTTCATATATTTGTTAAATAAATCAAATTACACAATGAACATTAAAAAAAAAAAGCAAGGATAGTGCCTTGACAGCTGAATAAGTTAAAAAAAAATGAGTTCTCCTTCTCTCCTTCCATTCTTCTCTGTGTAAACTTAGAACCAGAGACAAGAAACATAAGGCAAGATAATTTAAATTTTAAAAATTAACAAGAGAACAAGCTCTACATGAAAAAAATGGGAAGAGAGATGATCAAGAAATAGAGATGAACACACACTATGCTTTCCATGAATAGATTCGGGGCAAAAAGGGTTAGAGAAGAGGTTAATTGTTCATGGAGAAAAACAATTTAAATAAGAAAAAACTGCTAAACTTAGAAGGGCAATAAAATAAATGTTATGAGAAATTACAATGTACTAAAAAAAATCTTGCTTATTATTTAGCTAAGGGCATTTAGAAACAATGCATAGGATATTGTCAAGGGAGTTGTATTAAGTCACTTGACAATTAGTTTTCTTCTCTTTTTTGAGTAAGTCTTCCCTTACTCTAACATGCATAAGACATTCACTGAAGTTAGACATTGCATCAGACACTGTCTGTGAAAGAAAAAGATCAGAAGTTTAAATAAATAAATAAACATTTATGGTAATTGAAACTAATCCAAGAAATGATGTTATGTGTCCCACAAGATTTATAGTGAAGAGTTCTAATCCATATTTCAGAATCCACATAGAAATATAAATATGCACACACAGAGACACACAATTTACACACACAATTCCTGATGTATCACAGAGTCATGAATTGATGTAGTACATTAAAATAATGGCAAATTTATCCAAATGGCAGAAATAGACATTAGCATTTGCATGAAATTATTATAATTCTTAAAATTACAGATAAGGTTAATTCAGACACTTTATTCCTCCTTGATTGTAGCTTAGCCAAAAAAGTATCAGTATAAATGTGTAAAAACACATTTTTTGAAAGGTCATTGATGATTTATAGGTAAATGTAGGTGTTTTTCTCCTTTTGACTCAACTCACGTGGTGTAAAATTTCTTTTAATCTTTACCTGAACCTCAATTTTTATATATATTACATATTTGAACTTTAAAAAAATACCACCAGTGTAAAGCTAAAAATAAGTAATGAGCCAGTATAAGTCAACTTCTACTTTCCTTTTTATTAATAATTACACATTGAATACTTAATTATATTTTATGATCAATCATATACATCTATATGCAATGATTAAGCTAAAAACCTGGTTAAAAATGAATACTGATGCAATTAGAGTACTTCCCATTAGACCAGTCATCTAAGAATATGCAAATATATGGAGGTATTAAAATAGAGAGGGATTTAACAGATAAATTTTACTTCTTTATAGCTGTCAGTGATGAAGATGCATATTATTTCTCTCTTTAGACCCATTTCTTAGCAGAACATGGAACACATAGTGTTTTGCAGTGAGTATTGGGCCAGAGACAATAATCTTCCTTAAAAAATCTTGAAGAAAATTAGAAAAGGAACACACAAGCGGTCATCTTTCAATTTTGCCCTTAGTGCAAAGGCTGTTTTGAAACCCAGAAATATTTTATTTTTCTTAAATTGAGGACAGATATCTCCACTGTTTCTTTAAAGTACCCAGTAGCATGGCATCTTTACAGAAACAAGGCAAAAACTAATTTTCAATTAATTAATTTCAGAGGAAATAGTGCTATATTTGTTTCTGAAACGTATTTGAATGTCTGTCTGTAACCTCACTTCCTGAGCAATACTAATAGAATCACTTTCTATTGGTGGATGCAGTTATTCTGGGGTCAGAAGAGTTAAATCCTATGCTGCTAATAGTGTAAATCAATGAAGCAGCATAGGGTCTATCTCAGGTTATAATGTTACTTTGGTACTTCTGCTAACTTGACCAACACTGGAAAAACAAAAAGAGAGAGAAGGACTTTTTTTGAAGAGACACGTCCTGTTAAGCAACAGTGCCTCCTCAGTGTTGTTTTTCTGCCTTCTTTGTTCTGTTCATCCTGAACAATTATTGCCAAGCACCCCAGTGTTCACTCACTGTTGAAAGTTGCTACTGTTGAAAAGAATGCAGAGTCAGAAATTTAAGAGTTTCCTGATGTTTATGGCTGAATTCCAACATTGCTGTGGCTACTCTGTTGCTGCAGTTCCCAATGAGGATGTTTACTACCAGAAGAGCAAATGCATTTAATTCATTTAGGAAGATTTTTAAAGGGATTTTAACTGCAGTGGATGAGAAGAAAACAACATATCTAGCAATAAACTTAGTGCGTAACTGGAGTAGGGATAAAAGTAAAACCAGAAACACTGCTCTGAGGTCAACTGCTTCTCCTTCTGTCAGGCATGTCCTTGCTTTCCAACTTGTCGAGAAAATTCAAGACATGGTATGCCCACTGCCACATCTACCCTCCTACCAGCATTTGTATGTACACACTCTGGCTTCCCTCCTGTTATCAAGTGTATCTATTATTCTAGACAAATTTTCCACTTAGATATTCTATTATACTCAAAAATGTGGACCATGGATTCCTCTGTCTTATTCAAAGATGTCACTCCAACGATTTTCCTCAGTCTCTTATATCAGTCTCTCCTTTTTCTTGGATTGTGTTCATCACCATTCAAACATGTCCATATTTATGTCTTAACATTTGTCTTGGTCTCAAGCCCATTGTAACTACTATCCTGATTTCATTGTTTAACCTTATAGCAAAACTATCAAAAAGTAGTAAGTACTATCACCAATTCCTTCCTTACCAGAGTCCCTTAAATTCACTGCAATAAAGATAACATTCCCACCACTCCACTAAATGTATCTAAACACCTCCATTTTGCTAAATCCGATAGTTAATGCTCAGTCACAATCTTACTTAAATTTTTAGTAACACTTTTTTTTCCCCTGGTAGTTCACACTCTCGTGGTTTTCTACTACCAACTTATTCTTCCTTTATATTATCTTTTACTGATCCCTTACCTCATTTCTAATGTTTAAACTTCAGAATGTCCCAGGATTCAGTCCCTGGCCGTTTTCGTTTCTCAGTCTGCAGTTAGCTATTCAGCCCCACAAGTTTAAATAATGACCATGTGCTGATGATTCCATGTCTTTCCTTGGCTTGATAACTCATTTTGTTTTAGTGCTGAATAATATCCCATTGTCCATAAGTACTGTAGTTTATCCATTCATGTATTGAAATACATGTTCATTGCTTCCATAGTTTGAAATCATGAATAAATCTGCTATAAACATCTATGTGCAGGTTTTCATGGAGATATAAATTTTATTTATTTATTTATTTTAGGTTCTGGGGTACATGTGCAGGTCATGCAGGGTTGTTGCATAGGTGCATACTATATCTGGCATTTCTCCCCATGTTATCCCTCCCCACCCTTTCCACCCACCGCTGTCCCTCCTCTAGCTCCCCTGAACTGTCCCCAGTATGGGCTGCTCCTCTCCCTGAGTACATGTGTTCTCATTGTTCAACACCAGCCTATAAGTGAGAACATGCAGTGTTTGGTTTTCTGTTCTTGTGTCAGTTTGCTGAGAATGAGGGGATATAAATTTTAAAATTCTTTGAGTAAACACCAAGGAGTGAAATTGCTGGATCTTATGTTAAGAGTATGTTTCATTTTATAAAAAATGCTGAACTGTCTTCCAAATGTCTATACCACTTTTGTATTCCCACCAGCAATCAATGATAATTTTTCTTACTCCACATTTTTGCTAGAATTTGGTGTTATCATTGTTCTGGATTTGGACCATTCTAATTGGTATGTACTGGTATCTTATTGTTGTTTTAATTTCCATTTTCCTGATTACAAAAGATATGAAACATCTTTGCATATGCTTATTTGCCATCTGTGTATCTTCTTTGCTGAACTGTTTGTTAAGGTGTTTGGACCATGTTTCAATCCTGTTGTCCATTTTCTTAATGTTAAGTTGTAAGAGTTCTTTGGACGTTTTGAATGAGTTCTTTATCAGATATGTCTTTTGCAATGCAACTATTTTCTCCCAGTGTGTGACTTTTTTTCATTCCCTTGACAGTGTCTTTCGCAGATCAGAATTTTTTTTGACTTTATTAAAGTTCAGTTTATGAAAGTTTTCTTTCATAGACTATGCTTTTATCGTTTTATCTAAAAAGTCATTACCAAATCCAAGATCATCTAGATTTTCTCTTATCTTCTAGGAATTCTGTGGTTTCACATTTTAGATTAAAGGTATGGTCTATTTTGGGTTAATTTTTGTGTAAGATCTGTATGTAGATTCATTTTTGTTGCATGTGGATGTCCAGTTCTTCCAAGATCATTTATTAAAAAGACTATTTTTGTTCTAGACATTCTGCTTCACTAGCTTTTGCTTCTTTGTTAAAGATCAGTTGTCTTATTTACATGGTCTGTTTCTGGGCTCTCTATTCTGTTCCATTGATCTATTTTTCTGTTATTTCATAATTGTAGCTTTACAGTAATCTTCAAGTTAGATAATGTCAATCTTCCAACTGAGCTCTTTTTTTTCAACATTATGTTGGCTATTCTGGGTCTTTTCCTTTCTGTATGAAATTACAAATCAATTTGTTAATGTCTAAAAAATAACTTGCTGTGATTCTAATTGGGATTGGATTGACTCCATAGAACAAATAAGAAAGAAATGATATCTGACAATATTTAATTTTCTCATTCATAAACATGGAATATCTCTTCATTTATTTAGTAATTTCTTGATTTTTAAAATCAGAATTTTGTAATGTTTCTCATATAGAGCTTGTATATATTTTGTTAGATTCATATGTAAGTACTACAATTTTTAGTGTGCTAATGTAAATGGTATTGTGTTTTTAATTTCAAATTTTACTTCTTAATTGCTGATATATAGGAAAGCAATTGAATTTTGTATATTAACCTTGTACCCTGCAATTGCTGTAACCATTTATTAGTTCCAGGAAGTTTTTTGATGTTGTTGTTGTTAATTCTTTTGGATTTTCTACATAGACAATTGTGTCAACTATGAATAAAGATATTGACATGTTTTCCTTCCCAGTCAGTATAACATTTATTTCCTTTTCTTTTCTTATTGTGTTAGGTAGGACTGTATTAGGTGCTTTCTGCTTTAGAAGGTTATTAATCATTAACTCAGTTTCTTTACTAGATTTAGACCTATTCAGATTGTGTACTTTTTGTTGTATATTTTTGGTAGACTGTGTCTTTCAAAGAATCAGTATATTTTATCAAAGTTATCAAGTTTGTGGACATAGTGTTATCTATAGTATTCCATTATTCCCTTTTAGTGACTATGAGACTTAAAGTGATATTTCTCTTTTACTTCTAATATTAGTAATTTATACCTGCTCTCTTTTATTCTCAGCCTAGCTGGAAATTTTTAAATTTTATTGATCTCTTCAAAGAATTAGATTTTGGTTTTCTTGATTTTGTATTTTTAATTTCATTAATTTATGCTCTATGTTTTTTCCTGTCCCTCACTTTGAACTAAATTTGATCTTCTCTTAGTTTCATAAGATAAATACTTACATTACTGATTCCATGTCTTTTATCTTTTCTAATATTTGCATTGAATTCTGTAAGTTTCTCCATAGGAAACGCCATTGCTGCATCCCACAGATTTTGATAAGCTGTGTTTTCATTTTTATTTAGTTCACAGTATTTTCTTTTTATAAATTATTTTTATACTTTAAATTCTGGGTACATGTGCAGAATGTACAGGTTTGTTACACAGGTATACATGTGTCATGGTGGTTTGCTGCACTCATCAACCCGTTGTCTACGTTTTAAGCCCCACATGTATTAGGTATTTATCCTAATGCTATCCCTCCCCTGGCCCCCATCCCCAGACAGGCCCCAGTGGGTGATGTTTCCCTCCCCAAGTCCTTGTGTTCTTGTTGTTCAACTCCCACTTATTAGTGAGAACTTACAAGGGATGTGAAGGACCTCTTTAAGAACTCCACCACTCAAAGAAATAAGAGAGGACACAAATGGAAAAACATTCCATGCTCATGATCAATATCATGAAAATGGCCATACCACCCAAAGTAATTTATAGATTCAATGCTATTCCCATCAAGCTACCATTGACTTTCTTCACAGAACAAGAAAAAATGACTTTAAATTGTATATAGAACCAAAAAAGAGTCTGTATAGCCAAGACAATCCTAAGCGAAAAGAACAAAGCTAGAGGTATGATGCTACCTGACTTAAAACTATACTACAAGTCTACAGTAAACAAAACAACATGGTACTGGTACCAAAACAGATTTATAGACCAATGGAGCAGAAAATAGGCCTCAGAAATCACACCACACATTTACAACCATCTGATTTTCAACAAAGGAATCTAATTTCAACTTTCTGCATATGGCTAGCCAGTTTTCCCAACAGTATTTATTAAATAGGGATCCTTTCCCCATTGCTTGTTTTTTGTCAGGTTTGTTGAAAATCAGATGGTTGTAGATATGTGGTATTATTCCTTTAATTTTTATTTTCTGTAATTTAACTATGATACACCTACTTATACTTTGTATGTGTGTGCATTTATTCTGCTTAGTGTTTTCTGATCTATCTAAATCTGTCATCTGACATTAATTTGGGAAAAATTCTTATTATTGTTTCAAATATTTCTGATCGTTGTCATCTTTCTTCTCCTAGTATTCTCATTGTAGATGTTTTTAATTTCTGTTACAGTGTTTTTAATCACTACCATTTTGTTTCAGTTCTTTATTAGGTTTTCTGTCTTTCTGTTCTCTTTCTTGTCCATCTGTTCTTGCCTGCTGTCTACTTTATTCATTAGAGCCCATAGCATATTAATCATAGCTGTTTTAAATTTCTGGTCTGATATTTCCAACATCTCTACCATACGAGTCTAGTTTGATAATTGCTCTGTCTCTTCAAATAATGTAATAATGTTAGCTGTTGTTGTTTTGTCTTCTTGTATTCCTTCTAAAATTATTTTTTGATAGCTAGACATAATGTACTAGATGAAAAGAACTGCAATAAATAGGACTGGAATAATTTGGTGGCAAAGTGTAGGGGGAGGGAATGTGTTCTTTATTTCTATGATTAGGCCTCAGTCTTTTTTTTGTTTCTTTTTTTTTGAGACAGAGTCTCATTCTGTTGCCCAGGCTGGAATGCAGTGGCACCTTCTTGACTCATTGCAACTTCCACCTCTCAGGTTCAAGAGACTCTTCCACCTCAGCCTCCCAAGTAGCTGAGATTACAGGCACCCACTATCATGCCCATCTAGTTATTTATCTATTTATTTTGTATTTTTAGTAGAGACAGGATTTCACCATTTTAGCCAAGTTGGTCTTGAACTCCTGACTTCAGGTGATCCACCTGCCTTGGCCTCCCAAAGTGCTGGGATTATAGGCATGAGCCACCATGCCCAGCCAAGCCTCAGTCTTTTAATGAACCTGTGCCTCTGGACTGTGAGCTTCAAGAGTGGTTCTCAATTTCCCATCCTCACCCCATAAGTTGGACAGAATATCTAGATTGGGCTGGATTTAAGTAGTTTCCTTCTTACATGTGGAAAGCTAGACAGGGCTAGAGAAAAGAAATTGGGTATATTCTTTTCTCCACATGGAAGGCTAGAGTTACCTGGAGTTGAATATTTTTCTTCCCCAGGTTAGTTAGACCCTGATGAAACCTCAGTAAGTTCAGGTTTTCCTACTCCAGCATGGGTTCCCACAGAGGTTTCTACTTCCATAACATGTTGTTTTCTGTATTCACCTGTCCATCCCTTTAGTTTTAGGGGCAGTGACTTGCCATGTGTCCTCACTTCTATTACAGATCTAAAGAGTTGTTGATCTTTTTGTTTGTTAAGCATTTTGCTTGTTGTTAGAAGGGAGTGGTGACTTCTAAACTCCATGCGTGTTAGACAAGAATACTGATGTCCACAAGATATTTTTTTCCTTGAAAAGGAATCTTCTTGAATTTCTTTTAGGATTCCAAAGTGCATCACATGATTAAGAGGGCCTAACACAGCTTTGATAAATCATTAATTAATTAATTAATTTTAATTTAAAAAATTTATTTATTTTACTTTAGGTGCGTACTATATCTAGCATTTCTCCCCATGTTATCCTTCCCCACCCTCCCCACCCCCCGCTGTCTCTCCCCTACCCCCACCAACTGTCCCCAATGTGTGATGTTCCTCTCCCTGAGTCCACGTGTTCTCATCGTTCCACACCCACCTATGAGTGAGAACATATGGTGTTTGGCTTTCTGTTCTTGTGTCAGTTTGCTGAGAATGATGGTTTCTAGATTCATCCAAGTCCCGATAAATCATTTATTT
The DNA here is from genome assembly GCA_004027715.1 of Plecturocebus donacophilus. Lineage (NCBI taxonomy): Eukaryota > Metazoa > Chordata > Mammalia > Primates > Pitheciidae > Plecturocebus > Plecturocebus donacophilus. The sequence continues at coordinate 79,835 of PVKP010001565.1, read as the reverse complement.
AATATACCTATCTATGTTCCAGTACTTTTAATAACTAATTGTGATATTTTCAAATGAGTATTGTGGTTTGGTATAAATTTTTGAGTCACACTTTCAGGAATAGATCTTAGCTCATCAACCTTCTAGTTGCAGGATCTTGGGCAAGTCTTTGAATCTTTCTACATTTGATATACTCTTCTGTTAAATGAGATATGAACTAATAAACCATTTATATTCTTTGTTATATTTATCCTTTTAAACAATACTATGGTTTGTATCTTATGCCCATTACATAAGATTAAGTTGTAAAAGTTAGTATTATTGCTTCTGTCATTGTTCAAGTTATTTCTTCTCTTTCTCCCTGGCTCCCTATTGCCTTAAGTCCTATTTAGATAAAAGTACTTAGTAGATAAACTAGAGGAAATCTGGAGGTGGGGGGACTAGTGGGAATGAAGGAGAACAAGAACCCATGATAGTCCATCAGGTTACAAAATGGAGAACACTATTCTAGAGTGTTAGTGATTTCCTGGTTGTTTAATAAGCACAGGTTTAGATATAGCAGTAGTCAACTGGAATTTACACAGCCAAAATTTGTTTCTAAACTGACAGATTACAGAGTTATTTTTCTGTGACCTTTTTCCTATTTGATAAAATAGTGCAAACTTTTCTAACTTCTCTGAAGGCAGAGTTTTTATAGATGTATAAACTTGATTTTTAATACTGATTCCAAATTAGTATGAGGAGCAGTACAAATTAGAGATAGCTATTTAGAAATAACCAGAAAACTTATATTATCACTTGTTTCATACTTTAGCACTTAGCTATAACCTTATTATTTTACTTGAGTCTTGATTCTAGAATACCATCATATTCTTCCGGTGCATTCATTTCTTGATGGTGAAGAAAATGAAAATAGTAGCTTTCTTTTCTCAAAACAGAAATTCACAATTGTCTTATAGGAAAGGTAATTAACCATGAAAACCACATTCATGATCATATTGAATTGCAACATATATTTTATTAAAAAAAATAAAACTACTTAGAGCCTACCTATATTAAATACACCTCTTTCACATAAAATTTGACTAATTAGGACCTAATCCAGAAATAACATCAAAGAATGAGATTAACTTTCAAATCCTGAAATATCTTTGCTAAACATAGTCTTAAAACTTTAATTCTTTCTTCAACTCCGAAGGCACAGTATATATATCTTAACATTCTTACTCAAAACCTGAGGAACATGTACAATTTTATTCTACACTTTGTCATGTATCCACTCCATTGTGTTGGAAACTGCTTCTGACACAAAAATTTGTATATAAACAGAGAAGCTTCATATATATATATATGTGTATATATATATATATATATATATATAGTTTAAATATACTTAGCTTATATTAAATTTTATTAAACTAAATATACTTAGTTTATAACTGGAATTTAGCCTTTGTAAATTCCGGTTGCCTATTGCTATATCTAAACCTGTGCTTATTAAACAATCAGGGAATCACTCATTTGCAAATATCATCACAATTAGTTATGCTGGTATATATGTACTCACTGCTAACCTAATCTTTGCAACAGAACACTTCTGGGTCCATAATTTTATTGCCTGCTTCTGTATTGTCTGTCTTGTCATTTCTAAAACATATAAAAAATCTTGACCATCTTGTTATTTAAGTCAACAGAGCACATTTAAATTATCTTTATAATTAGAAATTTCTCTCCTTCTGTAAATGAGAGAGAGAGACTGAATATTCCTAACTTATCGAAGTCAAAATTGGTTTATGTCATTTCTGAAAATAACTATTATTCCCCAAGCTGGTGGTGTTTTCATTGAGGGAGATTACTTTCCCTTGCGCACTGAGTCCAAATGCTTTTCATTTGAAAATGAATGGCCCATTTATTTGAATGTTTTATTATGTCAATGTCCTATAATTATGCTTTAATTAAATAATGGCACAAGGTATATACCAAGTGAAGACGTTAAGGAGACTCAATATACAAATGAATTACCAGATGTAGTATGTGAAATGGTGTCTAGAGAAGAGAATGCACAAGGAAATATAATATTTCAGAAAAGTAAAGTGTTTTTTTTTAATTTTGTTATTTTCTAAGATAAATGAGTACAAACTAAGATCTGGGTATGGTAATTCAATGCCTTTTAGTCCAAGGCTGCCAATTCTACTTGACAAACTTTTTTATAATGTCAAATGATAGTACTTTCAGGTTGTTCTTCTGTTGCTTTTAATGAGTATCTGGGCTGCTACTTCTCAAAATTTTTACTGTGTTTATGTGGTGTGAATCACTGAGGGTTCTCTTTCACTGAATATTCAGCTTCTGTTTACTTCAGTCCTCCCTGTTAGCTTTTTAATATCAATTAATTAATTAAAAATGAGAAACATTTGTGCTGTTGTGTCCAAAGTACTTCCCTGTTCTGTTTCAGCAACGTGTAAAAATTGTGTTAGACAGTCAGGGAGGAAGAACATAGTTATCTTTTCAAATATGTTGGACACAATGCCTACTAAGCATTTTAGCTTTTATTAAAAGGAATGAAACTGAAGAGTATGTTCCACATTTCTTCAGCAACAATAAAGGTGCTGGAAGAGTTTCTACTTTTTCACCCTAAGCTCGTATAATCGCTTCTCTCACCTCACCCACTGCCCCAGGAACAGAATGGTTTCTCCATCAGTTATGGGTCCATGGACCTTACCACTTAGTCCCTTCACTGTGTCCACTCTGGGTGTCTGTGTGAGCACCTTTGGAATCAAGAAATGTCAGGATTTCTGAGACCATAATATTTCTGAGACACAGTGTAGCTCTTTATTGTACTTTTTGACACTTAAACATGTTTGAGAATTTACCCCACCCATCTAGTTATAGATTTTTCAGCTGCATGTTTTCAGAAAAGTTGTTCCTCTGTTATAAAATTATCAAAGCCAAAAGCTTTTCCTCTAAGCTTATCTCATTAAAATCTCGTCGTTGGGAGGAAATGGAGCTCCACACTGAGAAGCCTAACGTGCAAAATTTTGAATGTCAAGAAATCACACACTAGCATATGTTCTATAGGAGGAGTGGAGAAAGTAAACTACAATTCATTGGTTACAGAATAGGTGTCATGCCTCTGCTATTTGCTTTAAGTATAATATTCTTACATTCACAACATTTCTGGGAGGTAGTTATTATCTCTATTTGGCAGTCAATAAAACTGAGGCTCACAGGGTTTAATTATTTGGCCAAGCTCACACAGCCAGTACCTTTCAAAAGCTGTCTCCTAATGTAAATTTTTATGACTCTTCACAAAACCACACTGTCTTTGTCTGATTGTCACTAATTATATTATCAGATCTTCATTCTGACCCTGAAAATTTTACCTAAGTTATTTAAGCTTTCTGATTCTCTGGTATTTTTTTCTGTAAAAGGAAAATAATAGTCTCTGTTCATTTCGTTGAACTTGAGTGAAGATGAAATAGAGTAACATGTATAAACAGCTTTGTAAATTATAATTTGCTGTAATGGCTAACAAAATCTTAATAGTATTAACTCTGATGTTTTGAATCATAATTATAATTACCTCTCAAATGACTAGGGCGGAGAAAGTAAGGAAAGTCATAAATAAATCCAAATCACATTCAATGCAAATGTGGTCAAAACATGGTACAAAAGCTATTAAATGATATATTTGCTTAAAATTGCACCTTATATTTAGAAACACCTTTATAGAAAAAAGTTCTGTGGATATTATTAGGAAAAAATTTCAAGAAATAATATCAAGAAAAATTTTAAAATTTCTAAATTTTCTTAAAATTTCAAAATCCAACAGTTAAGAAGCACCACAAATAACACGTTTCTTCATAAACAATGACCAAAATTACTCTTATCTTACTAAAGTAGACCATTCTTTCCTCATATTTTTGAATGGATCTTGTGTTAACTCCATCTATGTCTTTCTCTCTCATCCATTCTTGCCCTGATTTCTCTACCAAAACCTCAAATATCTGTGACAGATGTAATTTAAAACTATAAGTTCTGTACCACTTCTACCCTTCATCCTACTCAAGTCCTGGAATGGCTATAGACAGAAGGACATTAGCATTGTTCCTGAGAACTGCAAATCTCATTAAAACTATGTAGTATCTAAGCTGTTATCCTCAGCAAACTAACACAGGAACAGAAAACCAAACAGGGCAATTTCTCACTTATAAGTAGAAGCTCAATGATGAGAACACATAGGCACATGGTGGAACAACACACCCTGCGGAGGGTGGGGGCAGGAGGCAGGAGAGCATCAAGAGAAGTAGCTGATGGAGGCTAGGCTAGGCTTAATACCTAGGTCACTGGTTGATCCATGCAGCAAACCACCATGGCACACGTTTACCTATGTAAGAAACTTGAACATCCTGCTCATGTAAGCCGGAACTTAAAAGTTAAAAAACAAAACAAAACAAAACACTATCTAGTATCTAATCTAGAGTACCTTGTCCTCTTTAACTTGTGAACATATTTGCAATTGTTGAATAGAAGACAACTTTGGGTACAGAGACATGGTATAGAGTGAACTTTATTGTTTTTGTTATATTCTGCCTCATGATCTACATATCATAGGTGAAGCTACAGTTCAAGAACGTTGTGTGTGTGTGTGTAGGGGGCAATTATCTGCCTCCAATTATCTCTTTTTAAATTTTTGAAAATTATTTTAAAGAATTTTTTTGGGTACATAATAGGTGTATATATTTATGAGGTACAGGAGATGTTTTGATACAGGTGAGCAATGTGAAATAAGCACACATCATGGAGAATGGAGTATCTGTCTTCTCAGCATTACTCCTTTGAGTTAAAACAACACAATTAAAAAAAATACAATTACATCCCTTAAGCCATTTTAAAATATACAATTACATTATTATTGACTATAGTTACCTTATTATGCTATCAAATAGTAGATCTTTTCTCTTTCATAGTCTTTCTCTTTTTCTTTCTTTCTTCACACACACTCTCACTAGAGAAATAGAAATAGATAAATACAGATTTATGCAGCTAGATATATAGATATGATAAACACATACATACACATTTCTCCCACCTCAACTCTAATAACAGTAAGTATGTTGGTTTATAATGATAACTTTTCACTTTCTTGAGCCTAGTTTCAAAATAATTTTCTTTCAATTTCATATGGCACAAGACAGTTAAACAGTGAAAAAGGGAGAAGTGGGTAAAAAGGAGCATGAAGAACAGACACTCAGAGTCAAAGTTAGAGAGAGGTAAAGCATTTTGGAGCATTGGAGATAGAGAGATTAAAAGTTAAAATCTATTACATTCTCAGCCCCCATACCTGACACATCACACCACTCCTCTAAAAGAAGATCAAAGCATTGTAAACATGAACTAATATAACTCTATTTCGATCTAGCTAAAAACTGCAACTGCACCCTTCAGTAACTCACTGGGTTGCCCTCTCTAGTGCCTTGATATTTCTGTCTTATAAGGCTTTGGTATCATATAAGTAACTGTCGTCTCTTATATTTGGTATTTAAGGCAGATTTGTTGACACAGTCTATACGTTTTATAAAATAAAGTTATGCATTCTTGGAAACATAAAATTCTAGACATTGACATGTTGTAAAGTAAAACAAAGTTAAGACTTTCATTGAAACAGATTTGAGTCAAGAAGGACTTGGTAACACAACCTGGTGAGACACATTTTAAAAGACTATAATAAAGAAAAAAGAAGGTCAAGAGATAAGCAGGCTGCTTCGAGTCCTAGGTAGAGAGGTGGAATGGCTACATGGCTACACGCTGTATATATTGCAGAAAAATATTATGTAGAGAAAATATATAATAAAGTCAATAACATTAATGTGATCTAATTCGTTATGAATCACTACTCAGGGAAAGAACCTCATCTTCAAAATATCCCAATCAAAAGTTATCTTTTTTGTTTTTTTAACTATATCATAACATATATGTTTCATGATACAGAAACAGAAGTGAATTTCGTAGTTTAATGTCTCATTTTGCTATTTTAATTTTTTGGAACTTGTGATGGTTAATATTGAGTGTCAACTTTATTGGATTGAAGGATGCAATATTGATCATGGGTGTGTCTGTGAGGTTGTTGCCAAAAGAGATTAACATTTGAGTCAGTGGGCTGGGAAAAAAACATCCACCCTTAATCTGATGGGCATCATCTAATCAGCCACCAGAGAATATAAAAGAAGCAGAAAACATGAAGAGGAGAGATGGACCTCATCTCCCAGCCTACAGACTGATATCCTCGATGAACACAGATGCTAAAATCCTTAACAAAATACTAGCTAACCGAATTCAACAACATATCAAAAAGATAATTCACCATGATCAAATGAGTTTCATACAAGGGACACAGGGATGGCTTAACATACTCAATTCAATAAGTGTGATGCACCACATAAACAGAATTAAAAACAAAAATCACATGATCATCTCAATAGGTATAGAAAAAGCATTGGACAAAAAGCAGCATCCCTTTATGATTAAAACTCTCAGCAAAATCAGCATACAAGGCACATACCTCGATGTAATAAAAGCCATGTATGACAAACCCACACCCAACATAATACTGAATGGGGAAAAGTTGAAATAATTCCCTCCAGAACTGGAACAAGACAAGGACGCCCACTCTAAGCACTCATCTTCAAAATAGTACTGGAAGCCCTAGCCAGAACAATCTGACAAGAGAAAGAAATAGAGGGCATCCAAATCAGTAAGGAGGAAGTCAAAGTGTCACTGTTTGCTGATGATATTATTGTTTACCTCAAAAACCCTGAAGCCTCTTCCAGAAAGTTCCTAGAATTGATAAAAGAATTCAGCAGTGTTTTTGGATTCAAGATTAATGTACACAAATCAGTAGCTCTTCTATACATTAATGGAGACCAGATAGAGGATCAAATCAAGAACTCAACCCTTTTACAATAGCTGCAAAAAGAAAAAAAGCAACCTTAGGAATATACCTAATCAAGGAGGTAAAAGACCTCTACAGGGAAAACTACAAAGCATTGCTGATAAAAATCTAGATAACACAAATAAATTGAAAAGGACACCCTTTTCAACAAAACTAATGAATAAGTGGCATTCGCAGTGACTTGGATGAGATTGAAGACTATTATTCTAAGTGAAGTAACTCAGGAAAGAAAAATCAAACAAATAAGCCAACTCAAATAAATAAACTCAAATAGAAACAAATGAATGGGTAGAATCAATATCGTGGAAATGACCACACTGCCAAAGCAATCCATAAATTCAATGCAATCCCCATCGAAGTACCATCATCATTCTTCACAGAATTAGGGAAAACAATTCTAAAATTCATATAAAACCAAAAAAGAGCCTGCATAGTAAAAGCAAGACTGAACAAAAAGAACAAATCTGGAGGCATCACATTACCTGATTTCAAACTATACTGTAAGGCCATAGTCACTAAAACAGTGTAGTACTGGTATAAAAATAGGTATATAGACCAATGGAATAGAATAGAGAACCCAGAAATAAACCCAAATACTTACAGCCAACTGATCTTCAACAAAGCAAACAAAAACGAAATGGGGGAAAGGACACCCTTTTCAACAAATAGTGCTGGGCTGATAGCTAGCCACATGTAGGAGAATGAAACTGAATCCTTGTCTCTCACCTTATACAAAAATCAACTCAAGATTGATTAAGGACTGAAATCTAAGACCTGAAACTATAAAAATTTTAGAAGCTAACATGGGTAAATCCTTGTAGTCGCTGGGGTTTTATGACCAAGAACAAAAAAGCAAATGCAATAAAAACAAAGATAAATAACTGGGATTTAATTAAACTAAAGAACTGAGTAAACAGACAACCCACAAAGTGGGGGAAAGTCTTCACAATCTATCATCTGATAAAGGGCTAATATCCAGAATCTACAACAAACTCAAATAAATAAACAAGAAAAAAAACAATCCCATCAAAAAGTAGGCTAAGGATATGAATAGACAATTCTCAAAAGGAGATATACAAATCACCAATAAACATGTAAAAAAAATGCTCATCATCACTTATGAGCAGCGAAATGCAAATCAAATCCACAAGGCAATACACCTTATTCCTGCAAGAATGACCATGATCAAAAAATAAAAAAAACAGTAGATGCTGGTGTGGATGCAGCATTCAGGGAATGTTTCTACACTGTTGGTGGGAATGTAAATTAGTACAGCCACTATGGAAAACAGTGTGAAGATTCCTTAAAGAACTATAAATAGAACTATCATTTGATCCAACAATCTCTCTACTGGGTATCTTCCCAGAGGAAAAGTCATTATATGAAAAAGATACTTGCACACGCATGTCTATAGCAGCACAATTTGCAATTGCAAAATCATGGAACCAACCCAAATGCCCATCAATCAATGAGTGGATAAAGAAACTGTGGTGTGTGTGTGTGTGTGTGTGTGTGTATGCATACATATGGTGTATATATATATACACACATATATACACCATATATATATACATCATATGTATATATACACACATATGTATATACACTGTATGTATGCATATATATACATATATATATATATACACACACAATAGAATACTACTCAGCCACCAAAAGGAATGAATTAGCGGCATTTGCAGTGACCTGGATGAGAGTTTGGTGACTATTATTCTAAGTAAAGTAACTCAGGGAGGAAAACCAAACATCGTATGTTCTCATTGATATGTGGGAGCTAAGCTGTGAGGATGCAAAGTTATAAGAATGATACAGTGGACTTTAGGGTCTTGGAGGGAAGGGTAATAGCTGTTGTGTTTGTTAATAATGATGATTATTATTAGTATTATTACTATTATTATTGAAGCAATTGCTACTACTGTTATATTAATAATAAACAACAGAATGGTATTTACATTAAATAAATGCCTTAAAGTAAGCTTCATAGTTTCTAGCTATGAAAATTTGAAGAAGCTATTTAGCCTCTCTTCATTTTATTTCCCTATCATTACAAAAATATTTACAATGCCCACAACATAGGTTCTGTCTTAGTTCAGATTTTTGTAGCTGTAATATTTATTATTTCAGTACAAATAGTTAATTTCGGGGGGAAAGTGTCAGAAACACAAGAAGGAAATAAAACCATACAAAGAAAGGAAGGCTGTTTATAAGAACTGCAGTATCAAACCAGTGATAGAGCCATGCTTAGCGGTGCATGCCTGTAGTCCCAACTACTTGGAAGGCGAGAGTATTGCTTGAGAACAGGGATTCCAGTCTACTCTGGGCAACTTAACTCCCCCACCCCACATGTCTAGTATATTTGTATGTGTATGTGTGTGGATGCATACCTTTGTATGTATACATACATGTGTTCATTCATGTATGCATCTACACATATATGTGTGTGTATTGTGTGTGTGTGTGTTTATAACAGAAGCAGAGGTAGAAATGATGTGGATGTGAGTCAAGGAATGTGAGCAGCCTCTAGAAGCTAGAAACCACAAGGAAATAATTCTCCTCCAGAGCAACCAGAAGAGAGATGTAGCTCTACCAACACCTTGAATTTAGTCAGTAAGATCTGTTTTGGACTTCTGAATTCTAGAATTGTAAGATAATCAGTGTGTGTTTCTTAGCTGCTTAGGATACTTTTTAGTTCCAGCAGCAACAGAAACTAGTATGGATTTTGTGAAAAAAAGTAAACCTTGCAAATATACCACCTGGAGAACAGGGAGCTGATGTATTTCTATACCATCTCCCAAGTGTTTTCAGTTTTAGATCTACTCCTTTTAGCTTTTATTTCCTTAAAATACCAAGAAATAACTGCGTTTCCTGGTTATGGAATAAAAGCTTCAGGCATAGATATGCAGAAACTGGCAATTGGCAGTTAACCAAGAAAAGCCTATAGGGGATGAGTTCGAGCAGGCACTGACAATCTGATACAAGAATTAAATGAGATTATGTAAATGAGTATTTTTTTCCATGTTCCAAACAGCATGAGACATGTTATCTTTCTATGTTTCCTGTTCTGTCAAACCCATATTTTTCCTTCAAATTCAGCTCAAATATCACCTGTTTTCTGAAAAGTTTTTATCAATAGCAAGCAGAATTGACTTTGCTGAACTATGCATCCTTCATCAAAATACAACTATTTTTGTTTTCATAACTTATTTGCATGTTTATCATCGCCACTAAATTATAAGTTCTTGAGAACAAAGACTATGTTTAATTGTTTTATTCATTTGAAACTCCCATGTATAATAGTGTATATAATAGTTTAGGATCACAAGAAAAATTTGTGGAATGAACTTTTATGTTCAAAATTTGGCTCTCATCTCAGATAGAGATTCCATTTCATAGTTATTTCATACCTACTGCAGAATTAGGTAGGCCTTTATTTAATATTTCTGAGGATTCTAGATAATTGCTTTATTTTCACGTCAGCAACTTCACTAAGAAATGTCTCCCAGGATGGCGGTGACTTTAGTGGTCCAACATCATTTCCATTAAAGACTTATTCCCATTAGTCTCACTATACTTCCTGCCACTGCAAGATTACATTGGGTAACAGAAACCAAAATAATCGAATTAGTGTTTGAAAACATTTTTTTTTAAATCCTGAACATCTATAAAAATTGAGGCTCTCTATGGAGCTGTATTTATTTATGAGAGAAAATACTGAGCTGCTACAACCAATCAGGCTAGCAGAATGCAAGAAGGTATATATTTTAACCTTCTTTGTTTCCACAACATTTATAACTTCTACAAAGCAGAGAACAGCTGTTACACTGGTGATGTGCAGTATATTTTGGGCAAGTAGGGCAGCAGGGTGACTAATGTGCACTGTAATGGCATTATAAGTGACTCACTGGAGTGCAATTATCAGTATAGTTGCCACATGCTTGGTTTATGATTAGGTTAATCGGTTCCTTAACTGATTTCATTCTGTGTCTTCCTCTGGTAAATTTAAACACTTTATTCTCTTGCCTGTGAAACCTAGCCATAGGCTTTATTTGTGGTTTTCCCCAGGTTAAATTTCATGTCACTAAGTTGCTATTTTCCTTGGGTCATATTTAACCCCACGGTCCAGTTTGCAAACTAAACCACTGTGCAAAAGTTAAACAATGTAGAATTCTCAAGGCATCATGCATCTTAGCAACCAGGAGTCTCTCAAGGGAGCTTACTATTTTTCTTTATTGCTTTTCTTACTCTTGTTATTTATTGTTCTTGAGACACACTGGAAGGAAATGGTGTTAATTCTTCACAAGAGAATGGGCATCACATAGACAATGTATGGCACCTCTCAATTTGAAAATGACCAGAAGAGAAAGAAGAGTTTTGGGATCACCGCATGAGGTATGGCCTAACATTAAAAAGGCCATCAAGACAATGTTCAAATTCTGTTTCTTTAATCTTCCTGTTTCTATTTAGAAACAAACTAATTTTGTTCTTCTTTCAGCACAGTTCTTGTTATTTCACTCCCTTACTCAAAAATCTTTAATAAATTTCTATTTCACTAGAGTCAATCTTAGTTTTATTACGATGGTAATCATGGCAGATAGACACTAGGGTGTCCCTCACTTTATCTCTACCAGTGGGTGCTCATGCATGTATTATTCCCTTCTCTTAAATGTGAGCAGCATTTGTAACTTGCTCCAAAACAATGGTATATGTCAAAGATGATGACCTGTTATTTTCATGATTATGTAATGTTTTGCTAGTATAATTACTCTAGAGACTCAGACTCTTTCTGGTGTCTAATGAAGTAAGTGACCTTAGTAGGGACACCACATAGCAAGAACTTGTGGTGGGTCTCTAGGAGATGAGGGTGAGCACTAGGAGCTCAGGGTGGCTTCTAGCCAACAGTCAGCAAAAGCAACTGATGTTCAGTCTTAAGACTAAGCTGTAAGAAACAGAATACTACCAACAACTATGTGAGTGGGACACTAAGTTCTTCCTCAGTTGAGCCTCTGGATAAGAATCCAACTGACTGAAACCTTGATGATTGCTGTTGAGACCCTAGACATAGAAGTCATCTAAGCTGTGCCCAGGTTCCTGACTCAAGAAATTGTGAGGCTATAAATGTGTGTTGTCTTAAGCACTAATGTTGTGATAATTTATTGCACAGCCCTAGAGAATAAATACGATAATCAATGGCTTCTATAATTTAGTAAACATTTTTAGCTTCTTCCTACATTCACGTGTATATTGTAAATTCCTGTGAGACTGTTCTCTAGTCATACTTCTTATCTTCAAAATGTGGATTTTAAGTAGTTCACTGGTGTACAATTATCTTCGCTGTAATGGAGGATAATGAAACGTTAACAAGATTTTTTTGAGTATTAAATTATAGAACACATGGAAGCACCTATTATAATTTTTGAAACATTCTAGACATTCAGTAAATACTAATTTCCCTTCCTTTTCGCTTTCCCTCCTTTTACAAATAGTCTTTTTTATCTCTCCTCTCTATGCCTTTGATCATGCTGGTCCTTCTTTCCAGAATGCCCTTCACTCTAATGTCCATGGATACCCTCTCATTGAAAGTCCAGCTCAGGGTTAGTTTTCTACAAAATATTTATCCACATGAATCTTAATTTCACTGTATCTGTTTTTTAAGTGTTTATGGAATATGATCTCTCTGTTCTCTGTCATCTAAGCTCATCAATGCAGGTAAGACATTGGGAACAGGTCTTGGAGATGTGTGAAACTTCTGTCACATGATACTTCTGTTTCCTCCAAATGCTCAACTTCCACTGTGCAGCTGCTGCTTTTCTTTATAACCCTCTTGGGTTTTTTGTTCTGTTTTGTTATTACATCATAACAATGCAATATGGTTGGATGAAGAAGCCTGTTGATTACTTGATTTTTTTAAAAAAGTAACATGAAGACATAAAGAATACCAGGCAGAATTGTTGACTGGTGAGGGAAAGGGTGAAGAATATTTTTTCTTTATATTCAATCACACTATTCTTACCAAAATACACTCACAAAGCCTATGATAGCTCTTCTCATGACTGTGCTTTACCTACATTGCTTTCTTTCATGTGACTTACCTGAGTGTTTTCATCTATAAGATGGGCAAAGTCAAGCTTGTTTAGTTTATTTTTTCTGAAAGAAAAATAAGGCAAAAATATCATTCATGGAATCAAAACGTCTCATTTAATAAAAGTAGAAATACCAGTTTCTTGACCCTTATCAAGTCTTTTTGTTGTTCCCTGTGGCTATTGACTTTAGAACTTGATAAGATTTTGACATTTAAAATGATCATATTAAACATTTTCCTCTTTGTCCTTCAAATGTACCTAGCTGTTAGTTTTTCATGAGATTTCTGTAATGTAGCTAGTAAAATAGTAGTTACATTAGGAGACATTAGCTTTGGAGAGAAAAAACACTCTTTTTACTTAAACTAATTAACTTTTAGAGAATCAATTTTTAGGTATTTTTTCATATGGTATAATCTGTTGCATATTGGCCAAGTGCACTTTATTTCATAAATTTTGCACATACATATGCACTAAATTGAGTGGCTGTCTCAGTGACAGGTGTGAAGATGTTACACTGTCTGTTCAATTCTTCCCAGGGGCTTTTCGTAATATTGCCATAATTCTATAGCCTGTAATCTTGTTATTTATCTCCTTTTCTTTCTGAAAATATATAAATAACTCAATCACAGTATTTGAAATAAATGTTATCCTGACTTTGGACTTCTGCAGCTATGACTTGACTAAGCTGCATTTACATCTTAGAATATGAACACACTTGAAATATTAAATAAAAATTTTAAAAATAAGGTTCAGTCTTGTTCAAACAAAGAAATGTAAGATGTAGTCTAGTAAAATATCTAATACTATTCTATTCTTGAGTTTATTGGTTGAAACCAATTAATAAGATAAACTTTCAAGTTCCCTTATCTATTTCACCTCATTCGGGGGAGGCATGCTTTTATTCTGAGTTAGTCTCGAGAACGTTTGGCACATTTATTTACAATTAAATACAATTAGAGGTATTATCTTCTGTGTAAAAAGCACATGTAATATACTACTCTCTATTATTTAACAACAGATTTCAACCAACAGAAAGTTTCTTCTGAAGAATGAAATATTAATAAAGATGTCCTTCTGAGTTTTAACTAAAGTAGCTTGTATTTCTCAAAACAATCTGCCTGTCTCCATACTGTGTCCTATATCTGCCATCATTAACTACAATGCCATATCCACAACACCAGAAGTTTTATAAACATCATCCCACTCAATACATTTTTAAAAAAACAAGCTTTACTATCAGGAAAACATTCATAGGGCTACTCTGTTATAAAGTCTAAGAGTAAGAGAGAAATCCACATCTATGGGGCTACATTAAGAAAGCTATTTTAGATAATGGAAAGCTGGAAATACTTCCCTGCCTTTGATGTCTGATCTTTTTCTGACTGTCTTCAAATATTTGAACTGCTGAAATAAGGAATATGTTTATTTTACGTGTCCCAAAAGAAGAAAAGTAGTGTGAATGGAGAAAGGGAGATACATTTTAATAAATTAGCAGATTTCCTATAGGGTGGATATTGTCAATTAGCATGCACAAGCAGAGTTTAGGAGAAATGTCATAGAGGAAACTCAAGTACTAGAAGAAATGTTATACCAGGTAACGTTTATAGCTCCTTTAGAGCTTAAGCTCCGGTCATTAAAATTATTAAAGAACCAAGCCTTCAGTTTTCAAAAACTAATCTGGTTACAGAGTAACCTTACTGCTTTTATCAGTCACGTACATTGTACTTTTAGATTTTTCATGGCAATATTATTTTATATCATTAACAAATACCATGGTAGATTACAATGTCTTTAAAAAGAATTAGTTATACTCAACATGAGGAGAGAGTACTATGCCTCATGATCCACCACTTATTAGATATGTTTTTAAATAAAAACCAGTCACTATCCTTGTTCTAAAGAAATAAGCATATAACCCACATGAAGGATGTATGATTTTTAATTTTAGCCTGAAGAACTGCTTCTTTCCTCTAATGAATGTGTCTTTTTCTGACTGTAAGCTTTATTTTTTCCATATGCCTTCTGAACAGGAACATTAGGATTTAAATGACTTTTACATTATGTTTAATTTACTCAAATCTTGTAAATAGAGAAGAATTTTTAATTACAGATAAATCAGTTAAGGTTCTCCAAAGAAACAAACATATAGGAGATATATGTCTATATAAAGATATACTTATTTAAGGAATTGGCTCATGTGATTATAGAGGCTGGTGAACCCAAAATCTGCAGGGTTTATGGCACTTCCTGATGCAAGGAATAGCTGATGTGTTTCAAGTCCAAAAGGTCATCTGCTGAAGAATTTCTTCTTGTTAGAAGGAGATCAGTTTTCGGTTCCATTCAGGCCTTCAATGAACTGGATTAAATTATACTTGTCGACATTATGGAGGGCAATCTTTCTTACTCAAATTCCATGATTCAAATATTCATCTCGTCCAAAAAACAACCTTACAGAAAAATCTGAACCATGGCCCAGGAAGACTGACATATAGAATTATGTAAAAAATGTAGCCACTGAGGTCTCCTACTCTGTGTTTCTTTGTCCTGGAAAGATCATGATCCCTCAGAATTTCTTTTCTCTCCTTTCCTCAGACTATGTTACTTATAAGATTAGCATAATATAGACTATATTCCTGAGTTTTGTTTTATAAAAGTTTCCACTGACTTGACACTGTTTCCTTAAGATAATTTTACACATTGTAATTGATGGATAAAAAGTTGTATACCTCTATCAGAAACCAACTAAAAAAAAAAAGAAACCAGCTTATTTTTTAATCTTATCTAGGCAGTTGCATTTTTTAGACCTGTGCTATTCAAAGTATCACCTGTGGATCAGTACGTTTGGGTAGCACTGGGTTAGACCTCTCATGCTGACACTTACAGTAAAGATTTTAAACTTTATATCGTTTTGTCAACTAATTATTTCTATATTTTATTTTGGTTGCATGAAATTTCTGAAATCCCATTTTATACATAAATATTTACAATCAGTAGTTTTTCTTTTCATTTTAAAAAATATACACAATAGGTTTACCTAGTTTTAAAGTATATGTGATAAATTAATAATTCATATAATTTATAAAGATCAAATTAGTGTACTTGGGGTTAAATATCTGTTTTCATAATGCCAAAAATATTCAAATTATTTCCTTCTAGCTAGTTTGAAATGTAAACTACAGTTTACAATAATCCTGTGCTACTACTGATCTAATATGAGATCTGTCTCAATGTGGTATTTAGTTTGTTCTTGATTTTCTAGTCCTTTGAGGTGTATCTTTAGGTTGTGTATTTGAAGTCTTTCTACTTTTTTGATACAGGTGTTTATTGCCATAAACTTCTTCTTAGTACTGCTTTTGCTGTATCCTATAAAATTTGGTATGTGGTATTTCCATTTTTATTTGTTTCAAGAAATTATTTAACTGTCTTAATTTTTTCATTCCCCATTGTTTGTTCAGGAGAGTGCTGTTTAATTTCCATGTGTTCATGAAGTCTGAGGTTCCTCCTGTTATTGATTTCCAGTGTTATTCAATTGTAGTCAAAAAGTTACTTGATATAATTTCTACTTTTTAAAATGTATTCAAACTTATTTTATGGCCTAAGATATGATCTACTTTGTAGAATGTTCCATGTGCTGATGAAAAGTGTGTATTCTGCAGCAGTTGGGTGAAATGGTCTGTAAATGTCAGTTAAGCCTATTAGGTCTAGCATATAGCTGAACTTTAATTTTTCTTTGTTAATTTTCTGTCTAGGTGATCTGTTCATTACTAAGAGTGTGGAGTTAAACGTACCCTACTATTATTGTATTGCAGTCTGACACTTTATTTTGTTCTATTAATGTTAGCTTTATATACTTGGAAACTTCTGTATTGGATTCATAGATACTTATAATTGTTACATCCTTCTGCTGAATTGACCCCTTTATCATTATAAAGTGACATTCTTTTTACAGTCTATTTTTACAGTCCTTAGTCTATTTTTTAAGCCTTTGATTTATAGTCTTTTTTTTTTATCTAAGATAAGTATAGCTACTTCTGCTCCTTTTTGGTTTCTAGTTGCTTATAATACCTTTCCTCATCCCTTCAATTTCAGTCTACATGTGTTTTTATAGCTGAAGTAAGTATCTGTAGGTAGTAGATAGTTGGGTCTTGTTTTTAATTTATTCAGTTGTTCTATGCCTTTTCATTAGAGAATTGAGGCCATTTACATTTAATGTTACTACTGATAAGTAATGACTTACTAACGTCATTTGTTGTTTGTTTTCTGGTCGTTTTGCAACTCCTTTTTTTCTTTCTTTTTATCTTATTTTATGGTAAAGTAATTTTCTCTGGTAGTATGTTTTTATTTTCCTCTGGTAATTGCTTTTTATTTTTAGTGGATCTGTTATAGGTTTTTCATGATGGCTACCATAAGGCTTACAAAAAACCCCTTATAGATATAACACATTATTTTAAAGAAGTGACAACTTGTCTTGGATCACAAAGAATAGAAAAAAATAAAACTAAGGGAAAAAATATAATTTACACTATAACTTTATCCCCTCACATTTTGACTTTTAGTTTTCTCAGTTTATATATTTTTATATCACCTATCTCTTAAACAGTTGCTATAGCTATTATTGCTTTTGATAGGTTTGTCTTTTGAGTTTCATACTAGAGATAGGAGAGTTACTAGTGGATTGCACACCAGTTACAGTATTAGAGTATTCTGGATTTGTCTATGTACTTAATTTTACCAGTAGTTTTTATACCTTCAATGTTTTGTAGGTTTTCTGCACATTGTTGTTCCTTTTCATCAGATTGAAGAACTCCCTTTAACATTTTATAAAATGCATCTAGTAGTGGTTAATTCTCTCAACTTTTGTTTGCCTGGAAAAGATTTTATCTTTCCTTCATATTTCAAGAATAACTTTGCTAGAGACAGCATTCGTGGGTGATGGTTTTTTTTCCCTGGCACTTAGAAAATTTTGTGCTACTCCCTCCTGGCCTATATTGTTTCCACTGAGAGGCCTGTTGCCAGAATTGGAGCTCCTTTATATGTTATTTGCTTTTTTTCTCTTATTGCTTTTAGAATCCCAAAGAGTTTGATGACTGTATACATTGTGGTAGTCGTCTTTTGTGTCAAATCTGTTTGGAATTCTCTGGCCTTCCTGTTCCTGGATATTTATATTTTTATCAAGTTTGGAAAGTTTTTTGTTACTGGTTCTTTGACTAATATTTCTATTTGTTGGTCTTGCCCAACTCCCTCTTGAACACCAATAATTCTTAGATTTGGTCCTTTGAGATAACTTTCTATATTTTGTCAGTAACCTTTGCTCCTTTTTAGTCTTTTATTTTTTTCTCCTTTGACTATGTATTTAAAAATAACCTGTCTTTGAGCTCACTGATGTTTTTTCTTTGCTTGATCCATTATGCTATGAGAATCTCTGAATTTTTTTAAGTTTGGCAAATGTATTTCTCAAGTTATATTATTTCCCTTTGATTTTTTAAATTATTTTAATCTCTTTGTTAAATTTATCTGATACATTTCTGAATTGCTTTTCTATGTTACTTTGAATATCACTGAGTTTCCTTCAAACTGCATTACTGTATTTTTTATCTGAGAACTCACAAATCACTGCCATGTTTTTCTGCTTTGACCATTTGGAGAGATCATGGTTCTCAGTTTGTTGTCATTTCTTGTGGATATATTTCTATGTCTTTGCTTGAAGAATTAGTTATTTACTCCAGTCTCCTCTGTCTGGCTTGTTTTGTGTTTTTAGTGGATATATTTGCTTAGAGTTTCTTTACTGTTAGGTGGTTATCTCCTTTCTAGCTCTAAGTGGTGTCTTAAGCTCAGGTTCACCTTGGCTGTCGTAAACAATCAGAACATTGCCCTTCCCAGATAGGGAAGGTGCCAAAAAGATATCCCAGCAGTATGGAAAGGCTGGCTTGGAGTTCCTTTCCCGGGGACCTGTAGAATAAACCTCATATAGGATGATATGGCTAAACAGTCATTTGATTTGGTGTCTCCTTTGGCTGAGTTACAAAGCAGTTTTCAGGGCTGGGAAGGTAGTCTTGTCTCCTCTTTTTTCTCTGTTTGTTCTCAGGGGTGTTTCTTTCCGTAAGCAGTTGTACGACTTCCTGCGAGTTGAGGCAAAGACGGGTCTCCTGTTAGGAGACACAGAATGGTGAGGAAACCGGTTGTCTCACTTTCCTCAGTGTGGAAACCATGACTTGTTAGAAAAATTTCTGTGTACTTAGTGTCAGGCAGAATGGGAGGAGGGGCATTGCAGATGTGAAAATCCATTTCTTACTATCTGCTAAGAGTTTTTTCACTTCTTGATGGCCCTAGAAACTATCTCACTTTCATATTTGAATTCTGAAGTACTGATGGTAATAATCTTGATACTATTTATTTGGCTTTGGTTTTCTATGGTAGGGAATGAAGTCAGTTTCTTTTTATGCTGCCATTTGGACTGAAGGTTGAGTAGTGCGAATTTTTGACATTTACAGGTCATATTACAATATAGGCATTTAATTAAACTGATTTGGAAGGTTGTAGAATTATAAGAAATATATATACTTTAAAATTAAATCATTAAATATATTTTACAATTATTCTAATTTCTTAGATATTAAGTGGTCACTTTGGAATGTGTTAGTGAGCATTTTACTCAGTAATGTGTCTTTATTACTTTGCAGAAAATAATTTTCCAATGCATATTTTAATATTATAAAATGTTCAATCTTATTTTTAAAATCTTAAATACCTTAGTAATTATCTTTGGGAGATGTTATTAAAAAGTTAAAAGTTGAACACAATACGTAAAATACAATTAATTAAAATGGTTGCTTTCTTGTCCCATACCAAATATTCAAGCCAGCACATTCTTTTGGGTAACAAGTAAATTTGTAAATTCTAGTCTCCTTTTCTGTTACAAATATCTTTGAAGGTTTTGTTAATTAATGATTGGTCTTAAATATTTACCAGCACCACTATAAAAGTTATTGTATCATTTTTAACAGCCAAGGTTCTTCCACAAATATTGATTAAGTCACATTTTTGTGTGCAACTTTTATAGCAGTTACCACTCCTCCAAAACTTCTTTTTCTAGCCATTGCTTTTGCAACAAAAAAATAAATTTCAACAAATTTTGGCAACTTATTTATTTTATGACAATTTATTTTCTAGACCTATATATGTCAAGTGTCTTGCATAGTAGTGAATTGTCCTTGCATTCCCTTGCAAGAACATAAAGTAAAAATGCATTTAACATTAGAAGAACTAAAATATTTACATCATTCATTTTCAATCTTGGCTGCATTTTAGAGTCATCTAGGGAACTTTAAAAAATTTAGATGCTGAGGTCCCAAATAGAGGTTCTCATTTAGCTGGTGAGATAAGTTCTAGGTGTCAGTATTTTTAAAAACTTCCCTAGATAATTCTTTCAACTTCAGTTGTGAACAACGTACACTCATATCAGCTGTAAAAATTTTATAGGTTCTCAGCTTTCAAATTAAATCAACAATTAGATACACATTCTAAAATTGTTATGAACATTATTTTAGATATTTATACTGATTTTATTTTCTTAGCTGTATATGCCATTAATATAGTTCCTTCAGTAGTTAATAATCTCTTCAATATATACTGACAAAAATAAGCTGAGAGTTTTGTTTTTATATTCATTGTGTTTGAATTAAAATTTCCTTGTAGATTGTACATGATTTGATAGGCTTGTCACATTTTCAAAGCAAAAACCACATTAGATTCTTGGAAAAATTTAAATACCCACAAAATTGAATCCAGATACAAATAAACATCATTATAATATATTGACATACCATAACTCAGTAAAAATTCTAGGCAAATGGTCCAAAAGAAGACATTTATGAGGCCAAAAAACATATGAAAAAATGCACATCATCACTGGTCATTAGAGAAATGCAAATCAAAACCACAATGAGAAACCATCTCACCGCAGTTAGAATGGCGATCATTAAAAAATCTGGAGACAACAGATGTTGGAGAGGATGTGGAGAAATAGGAACACTTTTACACTGTTGGTGTAAATTAGTTCAACCATTGTGGAAGACAGTGTGGCAATTCCTCAAGAACCTAGAAATAGAAATTCCATTTGACCCAGCAATCCCATTACTGCGTATATATCCAAAGGATTATATATTGTTCTATTATAAAGACACATGCATATGTATGTTCATTGTGGCACTATTTATAATAGCAAAGACCTGGAACCAACCCAAATGCCCATCAATGATAGACTGGACAAGGAAAATGTGGCACATATACACCACGGAATACTATGCAGCCATAAAAAACGATGAGTTTGTGTCCTTTGTAGGGCCATGGATCAATCTGGAAACCATCATTCTCAGCAAACTGACACAAGAACAGAAAAACAAACACCGAATGTTCTGACTCATGGGCAGGTGTTGAACAATGAGAACATATGGACACAGGGAAGGTAGCATCACACACTGGGGTCTGTCGCGGGGGAGTAGGGGATGGACACTGGCGGGTAGGGAGGTTGGGGAGGGATAATAGGGGAGAAATGCCAGATATAGGTGACGAGAGGATGGAGGCAGCAAACCACATTGCCATGTATGTGCCTATGCAACAATCCTGTATGTTTTGCACATGTACCCCAGAACCTAAAGTGCAGTTTAAAAAAACAGCCAAAAAAAAAATTCTGGGCAAGTGGTTTTGCTTTTGTGCAATGCTTTCAGTGTGGTAAACAGCAGTGAATAAATTGGTTGGTCATACTATCAGAGGAATTGTTTTTCTAATTTGATAATTATCCAGTTCAATGTCATTTTTTCCTTTTAAATTGGCTGATGTTTAGCTGGCAATTCCATCTAATTTGGAGTTAGTTTTATACCTCATTAACACATAAAAATTCATTTGTAAAGAAAGAAAAATTTCAAAAGTTTACCATGAATTTACAAATTGTATAATAACATTCTCCTAAATTAAAGTCAGGCAGGAAGCATGATGAGCTTCCAGTAAGTGCTATAGCTCATGTTTATATCACCATATATTATTTATATTATATAATATTATCATACAACTTTTAATTTTGCTTATTTTGAGTTGATAATATACAGTCTATCTTATTTTCAAGTTATTTGACGTAGATTTCTGACACTCAAGGACAGAAAAAAACTTACTTTGTCTCATCCATAAATATTCAAACTATAAATTTTGCTTTACAAAGTAAAGAAGTAGGAAGAGAAAAGTTCCAAGAAAATGTGTGATCTGCTTATTTCAAGTTTTTATTTCAATAGTGTTTGGGATATAGGCGATTTTTGGTCAAATGAATAAGTTCTTTGCAAATGAATAAGTTCTTTAGTAGTGATTGAGATTTTGTTGCACGCAACACCTGAGCAGTGTACACCGTACTCACTGTGTAGTCCTTTATCCCTCACCTCATTTACAAACTTCTCCACGTCCCTGAGTCCCCGAAGTCTATTAAATTATTCTAATGCCTTTGCATCCTCATAGCTTAGCTCCCACTTATGAGTGAGAACCTATGATATTTGGTTTTTCATTCCTGAGTTGCTTCACTTAGAATAATAGCCTCCAGCTCCTTCCAGGTTGCTGAAAAGATGTTATTTTATTTCTTTTTATGGCTGAGTACTATGCCATAGTATGTAGATTACCATATTTTATTTTTATTTTTGTGAGGAAAGCAGTGTTTATTGAGTGACTCCAACATGTCAGGCACTGTTTGATTATAACTCACTTAATCATTTCATCAGTTCTAAGAATTCTTACTCTTGTCTCCTTTCCATTTTAAAGATTTTTTGAAATGAGATCCCAATATTCAAGCTTACAGACCTGTTAAGAGGTTAGTTTGTGGTAGAGAGTTTGAAAACGACAAGTAGTTATAAAAAGAATATAGGAATTACCCATAACCACATTCAAAACGACCACTGTAATTATTTAATGTAACTCCTCACAGTAATTTTTTTCCTATGTAAAACTGTTTTGGATTTAAGGCTGCTTTGTGGTCTTTCATAGAGTTTTGGCTCCAGAATGCGTTCCTTATTCTGAGATTTGAAGACCCAGGAACTAATGCCACTGCCTCCATTTTTTTTTAAGTTCAGAGGTGCATGTACAGGATGTACAGGTTTGTTACACATGTAAACGTGTGCCTTGGTGGTTTGCTGCACAGACCAACCCATCGCCTAGATATTAAGCCCAGCTTCCATTAGCTATTCTTCCTGATGCTGTCTTTCCTCCTTGACTCCAAAGCTCCAGCAGACCCCAGTGTATATTGTTCCCCACCATGAGTCTATGTGTTCTCATAATTCACCTCTCATTTGTGGTATTTAGTTTTCTGTTCCTGCATTCGTTTGTTGAGGATAATGAACTTTAGCTCCCTCTGTGTCCCTGCAAAGGGCATGATCTCATTCCTTTTTATGACTGCATGATGTATATGTACCATATTTTACTCTATCCAGTCTATCAGTGATGGCCATTTAGGTTGATTCCATGTCATTGTTATTGTGAATAATACTACAACGAGCATATGTGTGCATGTATCTTTATAATAGAATAATTTATATTCCTTTGGGTAGATACCCAGTAATGGGATTACTGGGTCAAATGGTATTTCTGCCTCTAGGTATTTGAGGAATCGTCACACTGTCTGCCACAATGATTGAACTAATTTGCACTCCCAGTATAAAAGCTTTCCTTTTTCTCCATAACCTCATCGATATTTGTTGTTTTTTTTTTTTTTTTGACTTTTTAATAATCATCATTCTGGCTGGTGTGAAATAGTATTTCAATGTGGTTTTGATTTGCATTTCTCTAAAAATCAGTGATGTTGAGCTTTTATTAATATGTTTGGGCACATGTAAGTCTTTTTTAAAAAAAGTGTCTGTTCATGTCCTTTGCCCACTTTTTATTGGGGTTGTTTGTTTTCTTGTACATTTGTTTAAGTTCCTTGTAGACACTGAACGTTAGACCTTTGTCAGGTGAATAGACTGCAAAATTTTCTCCCATTCTGTAGGTTATCTGTTCACTCTGATGATGGTTTCTTTTTCTGTGCTGAAGCTTTTTAGTTTAATTAGATTTCCTCTGTCAATTTTTGCTTTTGTTGCAATTGCTTTTGGCATTTTGTCATGAAATCTTTGTCCATGCCTGTGTCCGGAATGATATTGCCTAGATTTTCTTCTAGAGTTTTTAGAATTTTGAGTTTTACATTTAAGACTTTAATCCATCTTGAGTTGATTTTTGTATATGGTGGTAAGGAAAGGGTCCAGTTTCAATTTTCTGCATATGGCTAGCCGGTTCTCCTTGCACCATTTATTAAATAGGAAATTCTTTCCCAGTTGCTTGTTTTTGTCGGGTTTATCAAAGATCAAATGATTGTAGGTGTGTGATCTTATTTCTGGGTTCTCTATTCTGTTCGATTGGTCTATGTGTCTGTTCTTGTACCAGTACCATATTGTTTTTTTGGTTACTGTGGCATTGTAGTATAGTTTGAAGTTGGGTAGAGTGATGCAACCAGCTTTGTTCTTTTTACTTAGGGTTGTCTTGGCTATTTAGGCTCTTTTTTTGGTTCCACATGAAATTTAAAATAGATTTTTTTCTAAGTCTGTGAAGAATGTCAATGGTAGTTTAATGGGAATAGCATTGAATTTATAAATTGCTTTTGGCACCATCGCCATTTTCACAATATTGATTCTTCCTATCCATGAGCATGGAATGTTTTTCCATTTGTTTCTGTCATCTCTGATTTTATTGAGCAGTGATTTGCAGTTCTCCTTGAAGAGGTCCTTCATTTTCCTTGTTAGCTGTATTCCTAAGTAATTTATTATTTTTTTGCCAATTGTGAATGGGTGTTTATTTGTGATTTGGCTCTCGGCTTGCCTGTTGTTTGTGTATAGGAATGCTGGCAATTTTTGCACATCAATTTTGTATCCTGAGATGTTTGCATAAGTTGCTTATCAGCTTTAGAAGCTTTTGGGCTAAGAAGATAGGGTTTCTAGATATAGAATATGTCATCTGCAAACAAAGACAGTTTGACGTCCTCTCTCCCTATCTGAATATGCTTTATTTCTTTCTCTTGCCTGATTGCCCTGGCCAGAACTTCCAATACTGTGTTGAATAGAGGAAGTGAGAGAGGGCATCCTTGTATTGTGCCAGTTTTCAAAGGGAATGCTTCCAGTTTTTGCCCATTCAGTATGATATTGACTATGGGTTTGTCATAAATGGCTTACTATTTTGAGATATGTTCCATCAATATCTAGTGTATTGAAAGTTTTTAGCATGAAGGGGTGTTGAATTATCTATTGAGATAATCATGTGGTTTTTGTCATTGGTTCTGTTTATGTGCTGGACTATGATTACTGATTTGCATATGCTAAACCAGCCTTGCATTCCAGGGATGAAGCCAACTTGATCATGATTGATAAGCTTTTTGATGTGTGGCTGGATTTGGTTGAACCAGTATTTTACTGAGGATTTTTGCATTGATGTTCAATGATATTTACCTAAAGTTTTCTTTTTTGTGTTGTGTCGCTGCCAGGTTTTTGCATTAGGATGGTGTTGGACTCATAGAATGAGTTAGGAAGGCATTCTACCTTTTCCATCTTTTGGAATAGTTTCGGTAGAAATGGTACCAGCTCTTCTTTGTACCTCTGGTAGAATTTGGCTGTGAATCTGTCAGTTCTGAGCTTTTCTTGGTTAGCAGGCTATTTATTACAGCCTCAATTTCTGAACTTGTTGTTTGTCTACTCAGGGATTCAATTTCTTCCTGGTTCAGTCTTGGGAGGGTGTATGTGTCCAGGAATTCATCCATTTCTTCTAGATTTTCTAGCTTATGTGTATAGAAATGTTTATAGTATTCTCTGATGCTTGTTGGCATTTCTGTGGGGTCAGTAGTAATATCCCCTTATTTCTGATTGTGTTTATTTGAATCATCTCTGTTTACTTTTTTGTCTAGTAATCAATTTTATTAATTTTTTCAAATAATGAGCTCCTGAATTCATTGATTTCCTGAAGGGTTTTTCATGTCTCTATCTCCTTCAGTTAAGCTCTAATCTTGGTTATTTCTTGTCTTCCGCTGGCTTTTTGTTTGTTTGTTTTGTTTTGTTTTGCCTTGGTTCTCTAGTTGTTTTATTTGTGGTATTAAGTTGTTAACTTGATATATTTCTAGTTTTCTGATATGGGCATTTTAGTGCTATAAATTTTCCTCTTAAGACTGCTTTAGCTGCATCATAGAGATGCTGGTACATTGTATTTTTGTTCCCATTAGTTTCAAAGAACTTCTTGATTTTTACCTTACTTACAGTATTTATGCAAGAGTCATTCAGGAGCAGGTTGTTCAGTTTCCATGTAGCTGTGTGTATACCACATTTCCTTTTCTACTTGTTGGTAGTTCAGCACTTAGGTTGGTTCCATTTTTTGCAGTTTTGAATTGCGTTGCTATAAACATGTGTGTGGATGGGTCTTTTTCATGTAAGGACGACTTTGTCTTTGGGTAGATGCCCTGTAGTGGGATTGCTAGGTTGAATTATAGTTCTATTTTTAGTGTTTTTTTTGTTTGTTTTTAAGGAATCTCCATATTGTTGGTTATGTTTTCTTCTACTAAAATATCTCATTCAATTTTTCATTGTCCTTCAAACCATTAGTTTCAATCTAATGAGTTTCTCAAAAAAATAAAGAAAATTGAAGGGATTAAAGGCTTGTAGTAAAGGCAAGACCAAAACTATGTCTTCAGCAACATCATAATCACTAGGAAGTCTCAGTTTTCAGCTCACTGGCTGATCCCAATATGTTCTGCTGTCACTTTCTAGCAACAAAATTAATTTAAAAATGTAATAGACATAATATTTTTTGTCAATGAAGTATGGGTTACCCTTCCACTTCTCGTTTACATATGATTGACTTCATATGCCAACATCCAGCATGTACAGTGGTTTCTGTTGTCCTCTCCATGTATGACACTCCATGTGTTTATTCTGTTAAACAACATGAATTTTCATGCATAGTGGCTCCTCCTTAACCTTCCTTAGGTATAGAGGGAGAAATTCTCTAATATTTATAATATGTCTGGTAGTTCATAGAAAATATATTAAGCTCTTCCAATGTTTTTCACACAATCCTCCCAACAATACAACAGTCTTATTGCTGCTTTGTGAAGGCTAAAACTAAGACCCAGACAACTGTGTTTAATAACACTATAAAATTATAAAAATTCACATTTTATAAAAGCCAAAACCTGGTAACAACTAGAATGTTGGTATTTGGGGATCCATCTGGGTGATTCTAAAGCTTGCAACTCTGCCAGTAATCTTGATGCTTTCCTTCATAGAATGTTGAATGTTGTCATCAAGAGATGCAATGAGACAAAAAAGAAGCCTCCCTTTGTGTAATGATCTTTGGCTTCTAAACATTGGCTAACACTAAAAGCCATAAATAACTCTTCATATGCAAACCATATCTGAGAAAACATATTAGATTGTCTTAAAATGAAAGAAAAAGAAAACACATTATGAAAGTCTGCCACATCCAGAAGAAAATTCATGAGGATTTTGCCACATAATTTTGCCAGACTTTTAAATCTTATTATTTTGACTAATAATATATTTCCTCCTTGCTTCTAGTATCAGAATCACCAATATTATGCTCTAAAATTTTATCTTTTTCTAACATGGAAAAATAATAATCTCTTACTACTTTAGAGGCTTGGAATTCAACTATTATCATATTGCTTCATTAAGTACAGGAAAAGCTCAGAAGAAAAAAAAAGTAAGAAGTTTTGATAATAATAATAATTCACCTCCTTGGAACTAAACAGTTTCAAGAAATTCAGTTTTAAAAATACATAAGCAATAACATTGTTGAGGGTTGCCTCATGAGTGTTAACTACTCTGAATCTCCAAGTAGAGACTTTATCTGCCTGATTGGCCTTTAGATTCCTAGAAAAAAAAAAGTGTAAGATGGCAAGAGGGAGACAGAGACAGATCAGACCTCACATTTGATACACAACGCTGGCAAAAAAAAAAAAAAAAAAAAATGCTTAAATCCAGGTAGATAATGTGAACATGGTGTGGTGTAGCACAACCATTTGCAACTACCTCTGCCTTGGGTCCATTAGATGTCTTTATATTTTCATGATTAATAGCAACCACTACGTTGCTATTAATTTAAATATACTTAATTTATTTATTTTAAGTATACTTAAAAAATACTTAAAAAGTATTTTTACTTACTTACTTAGTGGGACACACTATAATCTTGAGGCTTCAAGTGACAGTCATTATCTTATTCTTCACCACCCAGATTTCACTTACCCACAGCTAGAATATCAGCTCATCAATGTTATTTTCTTGGAGTGGGGAGGGGTTTGGAGGGTACTGGTGATTCATACTTTCATTGCTGTGTGTGTGATTCTTGATTGCCTTGATCTTGCCAGACTATGCTGATAAATTGCAGATTTTCTTTTATCACTGATACTGAACACCAAAGATTACAAAAGTGATGCTACTGATTTATAGAAATACTCTTCCTTGCCTCTATTGTGTGAGAACAATATTGACTTCTTTGCCTACCGTCCACTGGTATGAATAAGTGACGAGATAGTGGTTGAAGCTTTAGATTCACTGCAACTCTTGATGGTATCATGTCACAACACTATAACTTGTATACCTGGAAAGACCAATTATCTAACATTCTAGAGTTGTAGGGAAGAGAAGCTTGGATTATAAAGTAGGTTCCAGAATGTGATGGGGAGAAGGGCTAATCTAACTTTCGCTTCTTGTTTTGTAGGCTTAGCATATTTTATTTTTATTTTTATTTTTTTTGAAATGGAGTCTCCTTTTGTTGCCCAGGGTAGAATCCAATGGTATAATCTTGGCTCACTGCAACCACTACCTCCTGGTGCAAGTAGTTCTCCTTCCTCTGACTCCCAAGAAGCTGGAATTACAGGTGTGCACCACCATACCTGGCTAATTTTTGTATTTTTAGTTGAGATGGGGTTTCACCAAGTTGGCCAGGCTGGTCTAGAACTCTTGACCTGAAGAGATCTACCTGCTTCAGCCCGCTGTGAACCACCATGCCCAGCCAGTATATTTTACTGATTAAAGCAAAGTTTCATCTTGTTTAACAATATCTCAAATCTATAGGTAATGAACCTTATCCTACACTATAGCTAAGCCTTTATCAGGCCATGCTGAGGTTCTGTCAATCTATATTTTTCCAGATGATGTAATATATCTTCACTTTGAACAATGGATCATGTGTCAATTGTTACAACTACTTTATTACAAATTAGTTCCACAGTGGATGGTTATGTTGCATGGAATCCTATGTTGGTAATTCAGACACTGCATAAGCTCTTAGATAGTGGTGCTGGCAAAGACATAATCAACTAAAGAGCAGATTAATATTTGGAATACTAGTCTATTTCAATAAGAACAAACCTATGGTTCCTTCCAGGGTGGAGGAGGTTTAATATAACTGACTTGCCAGGTGAGGAACAGCACCGTATTGTGTGTTTAGTAACTGCACTAACAAGTAGGATATTTAGCTCTATTTTCACCTGACTGGTCTCAGTGAAAGGGCCATGGATAGTCTCTATTTCTAGCCTTACAGCTGGGCTGTTCCTGAGCCTATTGAGCAAGTATGGAGTATGGGTGGGTGTGAAGTTAGAGGCTAGCTAATATATTCACTGTCAAGTGATTCTCTCCAACTGGTGGCTGAGTCCCTCTTCTACCATGGCTTTTCTGGTAGTCACAGACATGACACACAAACACTTTTGTGCCCATTTCCAGAGGTTCATACTCATGTTTCTTCCTCAGATTTTATCTTTAATCTTCCAATATTGCTTCTTCGAGGTCTCAATTCAACAACTCAAAATATTTGCCATGACACAGGACTATTACATACACACAGGTACACACATATATGTATATTTATGAAGAGAGAGATTTTTACTCGAGTCTACTTTTTGTAGACGTAATGAACAAATACACTGATCTACTTCCTAAGAAAAGGTTTCCTCATTGCTATCCTGAAACTATCTATAGCAGGTGAAATTGAGTGAAACAGAAGTATGATTTTACTCACACAAACATATATAGAGATGATGCATTTATGAACCAGGACAGAGTTTTATTCTTCTCTGTTCATTAATTAAAGATACCTTTCCCACCATCTTATGAAGCTTTAAATGTGAGCTGAAAGAGAGGTTATAATGCAACAAAGGTAGCAACATGATTGGTTTGGGCCAAGTATTTATGTTATATACTTTCAGCTTCTAGACTTGCATAGGGGACAGATCAGATGTATCATTACCAGCATATGAAAAATGGGTACTGATCCAGCCCAGCAATGTGACTTGGAAGACCTAACAATATCAATTTGCGTCCGCCAAAGGAAAACTAAGAAACAAAAAAACTTCATCACCAGGCGGAGAGAGATCCAAGATGGCCACGTAGCAGCAGCTCAGGATTGTAGCTCCCAGTGAAAGCGCAGACAGCGAGTAGATGACGCAATTGCAGACGAATTTTTCATGCCCACAGACTGGGAGATTCCCGGTGAAGGAGCCACCCGGGTGGACAGAGCGACTCTTTTGGCCGGCGCGGCGCTTCTCGGTGCGGAGTGTACGGGACTGGGTGCCCAAAGGCTCCGCTGGTCCCATCCCCACAAGGAGAACAGCAATTGGAAGCACTGAGGACTGAGAGCAAGCACAGCTGAACCTGGGAAGGCCCAGCTCTGTGGGGAAGGGGCGCCCCCCGAAGGAAAACTAAGAAACGGAGAAAACTTCATCACCAACAAGCCGGACATCCACTCAGAGACCCAATCTGAAAGTCGGCAATTACAAAGACGACAGGTGGATGAATCCACAAAAATGGGAAGAAACCAGTGCAAAAAGGCTGAGAACACCCGAAATCAGAATGCCTCTCCTCCTACAGGGGATTGCAGCTCCTCATCAGCAAGAGAACAAGGCTTGACGGAGGATGAGTGTGATGAACTCACGAATCAGGCTTCAGAAGGTGGATAATAAGAAACTTCTGTGAGCTAAAAGAACATGTTCTAACCCAATGCAAAGAAACTAAGAACCTTGAAAGAAGATTTAGCGAAATGCTAATGAGAATGGACAACTTAGAGAAGAATATAAGGGAATTGATGGAGCTGAAAAACACAACACAAGAACTTTGCGAAGCATGCACAAGTTTCAACAGCTGAATTGACCAAGCAGAAGAAAGGATATCAGAGGTCGAAGATCAACTCAATGAAATAAAACAAGAAGGCAAGATGACAGAAAAAAGGGTAAAAAGGAATGAACAAAGTCTCCAAGAAATATGGGACTATGTGAAAACACCTAATCTACGTTTGATAGGTGTACCTGCATCTGACGAAGAGAATGAATCCAAGCTGGAAAATACTCTTCAGGATATTACCCAGGAAAACTTCCCCAACCTAGCAAGGCAGGCCAATATTCAAGTTCAGGAAATACAGAGAACACCACAAAGATATTCCTCAAGAAGAGCAACCCCAAGGCACACAATCGTCAGATTCACCAGGGTTGAAATGAAGGAGAAAATGCTAAGGGCAGCCAGAGAGAAGGGTCGGGTTACCCACAAAGGGAAGCCCATCAGACTCACAGCAGATCTCTAAGGAGAAACCCTACAAGCCAGAAGAGAGTGGGGGCCAACATTCAACATCCTTAAAGAAAAGAACTTTCAACCTAGAATTTCATATCTGGCCAAACTAAGCTTCATAAGCAAAGGAAAAATAAAATTTTTTGCGAACAAACAAGTACTCAGAGATTACATCACCACCAGGCCTGCTTTACAAGAGCTTCTGAAAGAAGCACTCCACATGGACGGGAACAACCAGTATCAGTCATTCCAAAAACATACCAAAAGGTAAAGAGCATCACCATAATGAAGAATCTACATCAACTAATGGGTGAAACAGCCAGCTAGCATTACCAGAAGCTGCGATTTTCGTCTCTGATAAAACAGACTTTAAAACAACAAAGAACACAAGAAACAAAGAGGGACATTACAGGATGGTGAAAGGATCAATGCAATAAGAAGAGCTAACGATCCTAAATATATACACACCCATTACAGGAGCACCCAGATACATAGGGCAAGTTCTTAATGATTGTTACAAAGAGACTTAGACTCCCACACAATAATAGTGGGAGACTTTAACACTACCCTGTCAATATTACATAGATCAACGAGATAGAAAATTAACAAGGATATCCAGGACTTGAACTCAGACCTGGAACAACTAGACTTAACAAATATTTACAGAACTCTCCTCCCACAAATCCACAAAACATACATTTTTCTCAGTATCACATTATACCTATCTTGAAAGTGACCACATAACTGGAAGTAAATCACTCCCCAGCAATAGCATAGCATTTCACAGGTTTAAATAAAATATTGGTTGGCTGCTTATTTGTTATTTTCATCCCCTATTCCTTCCTGTCTCCATTGTTAAGCACAATTATTGGCATAAAAGAGGTTTTTAATACCCATTTTTAGACTATATTCTAGCCTGGGCAATAAAGCAAGAATCCCATTCTCTCTCCCTCTTTCTCTTCCTCTTTCTTTCTCTCTTTCATTTTTTTTTTCTTTCTTTTGCTGTTTCTTTCTTTCTCCTTTTCTCTCTTTTTCTAAAAAAAAAACAAAAAAAATAAACAATATCAATTTGCAGTTGACAGCTCCAGTTGCATAGTTACTGATGTCTGAGTCTGGCACTTAGGCTGTAATAGGCTGCAGGAACCCAGGACACAACAGGAGCTGCTTTTCAAGAAGCTATAAAAGAAAAAGAAATTCCACCCATACCGGAGAGTATAGTCTGAAAGTTTCTTACTGTGGTCTGGCAGAGACTCCACAGGGCATCTTTTTCTATAATGAGTACCTCTGGTTTAACTAGATCTGCTGGATTATGTGGCCTGAGTAGTAAGACAGTTTATACTATAGCCTAAATCTGATGCAGTGCCCATGCTTGCTGTGGGTCCCACCTGAAACTGGAATTCTTTCAAGTCACACAGTAAAAGGGTTAGAGTGCTAGTTTTAAGTGTGTTTTATCTTTTCTATGAAATCCAAACCAATAGACCAAGTGCTGTGTTGTTTTAGCGGTATGGGATATAGGATACAGTAACATATTCTATCCATGGAGAGGACATCCTCCAGATCATCAGACTTTTAAAACTTCACTGATATGTTAGGCCCTGAATATTTGAAGGGTTTGTCCCCAACCTTCTGGCATGCAATGTGTCTTTGCAGGTGATATGGTTTGGCTCTGTGTCCACACACAAATCTCATTTTGAATTGTAATCCCTATGTGTCAGGAGAGCAACTTGGTGGGAGGTAATTGGATTATGGGGGCAGTTTCCCCCATGCTATTTTCCTAATAGTGAGTGAGTTCTCAGAATACCTGATGATTTAAAATTGTGGCTCCTCTCCCTTTCCTCTTTCTCTCTCCTGCTACCATGTAAGATGTGCCTTGCTTCCCTTTTGTCATCCATAATGATTGTAAGTTTCCTGAGGCCTTCCCAGTCATGCAGAACTGTGAGCAAACTAAACCTCTTTTCTTTATAAGTTACTTAATCTCAGGTAGTTCTCAATAGCAGTGTGAAAATGGACTAATAAAATAGAGAATCCAGAGTACTTGCCACCCATTGCTCTCCAGGTCCAATGGGCATATCCTCTCATTTGCAATGACATGGATGAACCTGAAGGACATTATGTTAAGTAAAATAATCAAGGCACAGAAAGACAAATACTGTATATCTAACTCATTTTTTAAAAAAATAGAATTGGAGGGCTAGGTGCTGTGGCTCACGCCTGTAATCCCAACACTTTGGGAGGCTAAAGTGGGTGGATCATGAGGTCAGGAGATTGAGACCATCCTGGTCAATATGGTGAAACCCTGTCTCTACTAAAAATACAAAAATTAGCCAAGCATGGTGGCATGCGCCTGTAGTCCCAACTAAGGAGACTGAGGCAGGAGAATTGCTTGAACCTGAGAGGCGGAGGTTACAGTGAGTTGAGATTGTGCCTCTGCACTCCAGCCTGGGTGACAGTCTCAAAAAAAAAGAAAAAAGAATTGGAATTTTTAGACAATTGATCCCATAGAAATAGAAAATAGTAGAATGATGGTTCCCAGAGGTTGGGATGATTGGGGAGTGGGCGAGATGATTGTCTGAGTACAGAAAATTACGGTTAGATAAAAGGAATAAATTCAAATTATATTGTACAATATGATAACTATTGTAGTTAATGATGGTATATTTCATTCTGAAAAATAATAAGAAAGAATGTTAAGTGTTCTCACCACAAATCAATAATTTTCATTTTCTTCAACTGTGTCTACTCTGCTGATTAATACATCTATGCAGTTTGAGTACTAGTGACTGTATTTTTATCATAGCGTTTTTAGAATTTTCATTTGTTTCTTTTTCATAATATTTTTGTAGATCTTAGGACTTTTGTGTTACTTCTTTGCTTAATATTTTAGACAGTTTATTTTACTTTCTCTTGTAGATTGTTGATGTTTTACCAAATTTTTGCCATTTTTAATTATGCTATTTCTGTATTATGTGATCCTTTTTGTGATACAGTTTTCTCTTGTTTTGTAATGTTTTGTTTTATGTCTTGAACACATATCTAGTGAGGCTTTATTTAATTTCTCATGGCTGTGAGAGACTCTTGTGTTTTTATTGGTTACCCAGATCCCAGATTAGGACAGATAAGCTTCTTTATCAATTCCTTGTGATGTAGACAGTTTTCTCTGTGAGTCTTTCATACTTAAAGTTTATGAAGGAGGTATCATTTCCAAATTCCTATCTCAGCGATAAAGTTTATGAAGGAGTATCATTTTCAAATCCCAGTCTCACATAAGTCCCTGTCTTCACCCTCTGCCATAGTCTGAGTACTTTACTCAAACTCTCAGCTTACTAAGGTTGAATCGTTCCCTGCTCCTCCATCCACAATAGCCCAATGATCGAGTTCCATTTTGACTTCTCTGGTTTTCATTTGTCTCTGCATTTCTGTAACCTAGAGATTCCTTTTTGTTGTTGTTGTTGAGAGCTGAATTTTGTATCTTGAAGAATGTCTATTGTCCACATGTAAATTAATGTACATTAATTCTTATTTCCACATGTTTTTAAAGAAAGAGTTTGAAAAGAATTTGATGTTCTATATTTCATGAAATGTTTATAGGTGACTGCAAGTTTCACATGTACGAAAACAGGAAAGTTATAATATACAATAAAAGTTATAACTTTCCTGTTTTTGAATATGTGAAATTTGTACATGTAAAATATAATATTTTATTATATAAATATTTGTATATGTTTACATTATATTATATGTAATATAATGTATATAACATTTGTACATGTAAAATATAATATAATATAATATAAATCTTTTTACCCCATATCCATTATTGAAAATATCAGTTTGTCTATATCCTACTCATTCTTGACCACATTATTTTGAACACATTTCAGACTTGAAATAATTTCATTCACAAATAGTTCTGTATATATCTCTGAAATAAAGAAATTTTTCTTTGGTAACTAACACAATATTCATATCACATTTAAAACTAGTCATAATATCTTATCTTCAAATATCTAATTTTCTCATATATGTATGAAACAAATATGTTACAAGGGTATTTCTTAAAGAAACAGAGTCATCTGTGCTTTGTAGTTTTATACAGTGTAGTCTAACTTATACCTCTGATGTCTCTGTTCTCTGTAAGTTGTATCTACAGCCTTGATCTCATTTGTGTTCAATATTTTTTCACAACAATACTTCTTAGGTATTGTAATATCCTTCCATCAGGAGACATATGAAATCTGGTTGTCTCTATTTCAGTGATATTAGCAGCTGTTTATGTTTAATGACTAGAGCCATTGATTTAATGGGATTTACAAAATGGCAACATTTTAAATTTAACATTAATTCTTTATAGCTGAGCTATTTCTATAAAGAGCAACTTTTCCCTTCTCCAGTGACAGAATGAATATAGGAAAGCAAGATTAAATTTATTCCTTAGCTAGCAATTTGCAGAATAATATATTTTTTCCCTAGGAATTAACTAAATAATATTTGACAAATTTGTGGTTTTAATCATATATGATGTATTGGATATATCATGATTATTGTTGCTATTAGCATCAACGAGAACATCTTCACCAAGAAAAACAGAAATAGAATATCATGTAATTATCCACTTGTTTTATTCTATATGACAGAATAACAATCTCAAGTAAAAATACCATCAATAACCTACCATCTAAAATATAACTACGAAAGAAAAGTTTTTAAATTCTTTTGTCCTGGCCAGGCACAGTGACTCATGCCTGTGATCCCAGCACTTTGGGAAGCTGAGGCAGGTAAATCACTTGAGGCCAGGAGCTTGAGACCAGCCTGACCAACATGGTGAAACCCCATCTCTAAATATTAAAAACATACAAAAATAATTGTATGAAAAAATTCAAACATTATCTGGGCATGGTGGCATGCACCTGTAGTCCCAGCTACTTGGGTGGCTGAGGCAGAAGAATTGCTTGAACTCAGGAGGTAAAGGTTTTAGTGAATGAGCCAAGATTGGGCCACTGCACTCCAGCCTGGGCAATAAAGCTAGAAACTCTCAAAAAAAGAAAGAAAGGAAGAGAGAAACAGAGAGAGAAAGAGAGAACTAGAGAGAGAAAGAGGGAATGAAGGGAGGGAGGGAGGAAAGGAAGGAAGGAAGGAAAGGAAAGGAAAGGAAAGGAAAGGAAAGGAAAGGAAAGGAAAAAGGAAAGGAGGAAAGGAAAGGAAAGGAAAGAAGGAAAGGAAAGGAAAGGAAAGGAAAGGAAAGGAAAAAGGAAAGGAAAAAGGAAAGGAAAAAGGAAAGGAAAGGAAAGGAAAGGAAAAAGGAAAGGAGGAAAGGAAAGGAAAGGAAAGGAAAGGAAAGAAGGAAAGGAAAGGAAAGGAAAGGAAAGGAAAAAGGAAAGGAAAAAGGAAAGGAAAGGAAAGGAAAAAGGAAAGGAAAAAGGAAAGGAAAAAGGAAAGGAAAGGAAAGGAAAGAAGGAAAGGAAAGGAAAGGAAAAAGGAAAGGAAAGGAAAGGAAAGGAAAGGAAAAAGGAAAGGAAAAAGGAAAGGAAAAAGGAAATGAAAGGAAAAAGAAGCCTAGTGCAGCGGCTCATGCCTGTAATCCCAGCACTTTGGGAGGCCAAGGTGGGTGGACTGCCTAAGGTCAGGAGTTTGAGACCAGCCTGGCTAACATGGTGAAACCTTGTCTCTATTAAAACTATAAAAATTAGCCTGGCAAGATGGTGCATGCCTGTAGTCCAAGTTACTCGGGAGGTGAGGCAGGAGAATCTCTTGAACCCAGGAGATGGAGGTTGCAGTGAGCCAAGATCATGCCACTGCTCTCCAGCTTGGGTGACAGAGCAAGACTCTATCTCAAAA
Organism: Plecturocebus donacophilus; assembly: GCA_004027715.1. Lineage (NCBI taxonomy): Eukaryota > Metazoa > Chordata > Mammalia > Primates > Pitheciidae > Plecturocebus > Plecturocebus donacophilus. Next base: position 42,354 of record PVKP010001565.1, on the reverse strand, counting down.
TAAATAAATAAAATTCTTTACTCCTTACTTTATAATTCACTACAGATATGCAGATTATTAATTCACTTAGAATAAATCTTTTCTATATTGATATATCATCAACTATATGCAAATTTGATTTCTGTGTTTTATTTTCGATTTTTAGAGATTTCCTTCTTTTTGAAATGCAATTTTGTTTTATGTTCATAAAAATGTTAGAAGTTTCAAAGTCAAATATCTAAAGCAATATATCTTCAAAGAAGTTCTATACATGCCTCCTGTATTGCCATATTTATAAATAGCCATCTTTAAAATTTTATGTATATATATTTATGTCCTCTTATTTATTAAAAGTGTACCATTTATACTTAACTTTTTTTCATTTTAGTAATATATCTGGGATATTATATGACCTAATAACAGAAATATTTCTTATTTTTTATTATAATTTAATAACATACCACCATGTGAATTATGTTTATTCAACCACTGTTCATTCAACCAGTACCTTAGAAATAAAGGGTTTGAGCAGACAATTTAAAATGTACATTGTTACACACATAGTCAAGTATAATTTTTATTTCATATCCTGGATGCTGAATATCTGTTAATGTAGTCTAGGTATTTGAGATTAAAATTAGCAAGAATAAAATTATCTCTTACAGTAAATATCATTGGATGTTACATAATCTTATTTATCTCATTCTGATTACTTGAAACACATCTAGAAATTTATATTATTTTTGTTATATTTCAGTTCTTTAAGTCCATTTTTTAGGATGCAAAGAATTTTCAAAATTTTGATATTTGTTTCTGTTAGGTGTGCACAAATTATAAATTTAACAAATATACTTCTATTGTTCCATTAAATTATTTGGTAAAATTGAAATACATTTCTAAATCAGATATATGCCCTGAGAATACTCTAATAGTGCTTCTGCCTGAGACACTGACCATCAGTCAGTCATATTAAGGGTAGTTTTCTGTCAGAATAAACTTGACTCTCCCAAATTATAATATTTCTTTAAATGTTCTTCAGTGTAAGTAGATTTTTTAAAGGATTTTGATTTTTTAAAATTTAAAGAATATATAAAAAATTAAAATTATATCAAGAATGTAAATAGATTTGAATCTGGAAATGCCAACTGTCTAAAATATAAACTGAACAGACCAGGTATTGCCAAACATCTGGAAAGCAAGATGCATTCGTTATAACATCCTAGATTTTTATAGTGTTTTTACACTTACCTAGCACCCCCTTCTCTAATTTACTGGACCTGCATAACAACTCTGCAAAGAAAAGGGCAAATCCAACCAACCCCATGGGAAAACTCTAACTCAGAAAGGAAGAGCTTTCTGTAGTGAATATATTAATACAGTTAGTTAACTCATGGGCAAATTTTGCTACTCATCTATTCTAATTTTATGACAAATATCAAAAAGAAACCAATATAAATAAGGGCAAGGCTCAGTGTCATTTTGTGAACCTTTGTAAAGTCAGCATTTAACTGAGTTCTTAAAGAATTGTCTAAGGGAAATCTGAAAATTGAAGCCCTGAAAACAGAGTTCATATTAAATTGACTCTAGTATCAGCTACATTTTTTTAATAGAGACAGGGTCTTGCTCTGTCACCCAGACTAGAGTGTAGTGGCATGAACCATCTAATTTTTAATTTATTTTTTATTTTCGTGGAGATGGAGGGGTCTCTTGATGTTGCCCAAGCTGATCTTGACCTCCTGGCCTCGGATAATTCTCTCGCTTTGGCTTGCCAAAGTGTTAAGATTACAGGCGTGAGCCACCATGCCAGGCCAGCTAAGCTTCTTTTTCAGTGGCAAGTATTATTGATAATATGATAAACTGTACATACGTACACACACACACACACACACACACACACACACACACGTATTAAAAGGGAAAATACTAACAGTAACATAATTTCAAGTCGAGACTCTTAAAACCACTACAGTTAGATACTATGCTGGAATTCAAGAAAACTGTACAAAGAATTTGTGAAAATGAATTTTTTTCCCCATGATCATGAAATAAGCTGAGCTTGTAAAGCTATTTTGATCCTGAGCTATAGTAAATTAAGAGTGTAGAGGTGATATGTGCCCAATAAATCAACCGACAGAAACGTGAAAGTGTAGAATTCTCCAGAAAAGCAGGCACAGGCAACAAATACTCAGAGTGATGGTGGCCTCTCCTGCATCACCTGGTAATACAGTGAAGGCAGAGACCAGTCTAGCTCAAAGACAGCAAGGATTTTATTAACTTCAGGATTCCTGATGCTGTCATGCTGACAGCTGATGTGTCTCAGTCCAGATTATAAAAATAGATTTTTATAAAATTTTATCTAGGTTAACTTCTCTAGGCTATTCCTTCTCACCTTGGTGCCTATTCCTTCTCACCAGAACAGCCTACATACAACATAATAATAAAACAGGATGGCTGCTATCAGCAAAGGAGATGGAGTGGGATGCCTTGTCATTGACTCATTTATTGGCCATTGACATGCCCAAGTGTGTAACAAAGGCCAAAAGTTTCTGAATGCCTCTTTTCCATTCTGTCTCTCTTGAATCAATGGCTTAAGGGGTATGGACATCCTCCTTTGTGTAAAATCTCGATAAGCACATTGAGTACATAGAACCAACATCGCAAATATAAAAGATTTCAATTTTACTCATAGTCTGATGACAAACCAACAATAAACCATTCCAAGAAAAAAAGAGAATATAAAGCAGTGAAAGGCCTAGTTGTGATTCTGGAAGTCACTTTCTTAGAGAAGTAAAAGGGATGTAGAACAAAGGCCAAATTGGCAACATGGTTTTAAAGCAATTTGCACTTTTGGTCCCTCAATAGTAAGCCTAGTGTATTTTACTCAATTTCTGTTTAAGTGATGGATGATTTTAAGCCCCATAAGAGGAAAAAATCCTTTTCTCATTAACAATTGACCAACATGGAAACCTACAAAGAGTTGCTATTATATGAGTGAAGTATAAGTATGTTAATGAGCAATATGGGATATTTAATTAAAATATTCTCTGATTCTAAAGTTCTTCATCTATGAAATGGAGCTATAATATCCTGAAGATTTTCTGAGATTATGTTATCATATAAATAATACCTAGAGTTCAACTGATATTAAATAAACAGTTAACTATTATGATTTGTAAATTGTAATAGTAACTTTATTTATATCGGTTGGAAATTCAGATAAATAAAGGAAGAGTCATGGCAAAACAGATGTCCATGTGACTCCAGAGCCATTAAACTAAATACAAATGCGATTTATAAAGTGATTAAAAAGAGGGTTTACATTTGTTAGATTTTCTTTCTCTTGCTCCAATTACAGCTTTTTCTCATCTATTCTAAAATAAGTACTGTATTAGGAGTAGATGATAAATTCAGACAGATCTAGCATATGGAAAAATGAATAAGCACTTGGACTTTAACATTAGAAGTAATTCTCTCCAAGAAACTGAAAATACATTCTACCCATTTTATCTACAGTTTCTACAGAGTTAATGAAGGATCTTCCACAGAAATGGTATATTGTCACGAGCCTTAACCCTCAAAGAAGCATAACATGTTTAAAAATAAGAAACTTTGAAATAATTGAGGTCATAAGAATGAGATAATCTTAGAATGTTAGGGATAAAAGAATATCAGAAGCACACTCAATAAATGGCGCTGGGGGAACTGGGTGATCGCATGCAAAAGAATGAAATTGTACTCTTTTCTTACACCATAAACAGAAATTCACTCAAAATTCATTAAAGACTTAACTGTTAGATCTGAAACCATAAACTTCCTAGATTAAAAACATGGAAAAAAGCTCCTTGATATTGGTCCTGGCAATGATTTTTGGATAGGACATCCAAAACACAGACAACCAAAGCAAAAATAAACAAGTGTGACTATATCAAGCTAAAAAGCTTCTGCAGAGCAAAGGTAACAACAAAATGAAAAAGCAACTTATGAAATGGGAGAAAATATTTACACATCCTACATCTGGTAAGGCATTAATATCTAAAATATACACGAAGTACACACAACTCAATAGCAAAACCAACCCCACCCCCTAAATCCCCACAAATCTAAATAATCTGATTTTTTTAAATGGGCAAAAGACCTGAACAGACATTTTCCCCAAGAAGACATAAAATGGCCAACATGTATATGAAAAGATGTTCAACATCACTGATTGTCAGAGAAACTCAAAGCCACAATGAGATATCATTTCACACTTATTAGGATGGCTTTTATAAAAAGACGAGAGATAACAAGTGTGCGAATAACAGTGATGTGGAGAAAAGGAAACTCTTGTACATGATTTATGGGAACATAAATTGAAACAGCCATTATGGAAAACAGTATGGAGGTTCCTCAAAAAATTAAAAGTAATACTACCATATAATCCAACAATATAACCTTTGAGTATATATCCAAAAAAACCAAATTAGTATATGGAAGAGATATATGTACCCCGATGTTCATTGCAGCATTAATCACCATACCCGAGATGTAAAAACAACTTTAGTGTTCATTGACTGATGAATGGATAAAGAAATTATAGTACATATTACAATAGAATATTATTCAGCCATAAAAAGAAAGCAATTCTATCATTTGCTACAACATGAATAAACCTGGAGGACATTATGTTAAGTGAAACAAGCCAGACACCAAAAGACATATGATCTATATGATCTCACTTATATGTAGAATCTAAAGCAGTTGAACTTACCGAAGCAGATAGTAGAATGGTGTTTGCCATGGATTAAGGACTGGGAGAAATGGGTCAGAGGGTATAAATTTTTAGTACTAAGATGAGCATGTTATAGTAATCTAATATACGGCATAGGTGGTGATGGCTATGTTAATTTGGTTATAATAATAGTTATATAATATATATGTATATCAAATCAAACTAAATCCATTTGATTTGTTATCAAATCATTACATAGTGTATATGTATATCAAATAGTTATAATAATCATTACATAATATATATCAAATATATACCTTGAATATGTTCAATCTTTATTTGACAATGAAATGTTTAAATTTTAAAAAGCACACAATGCTGTCAGCACTAGAACTTTCTCAGCCTTGCTGTCTCCTCCACAAACATGCTGAGTGGCCAGAGACCACAGATGTTAGTTGAGTTTAATGAAGCATACTTTATGATGTGCTTAAATAAGGCAAAGACTCTATTTACCTTTAATAGAAAGCACTGAGCATGATGCCTAGCATGCACAGGAGTCATTAAAGTAGATGTTTATTTGGGAAATACATACCCCAGGTGAAATAGCATGAGAAAATACAAACAATTGAAAAAAAACCATTCAGTAAATATTTTCTCAATTATTTTTATAAAATATTTCTGTAAATATTTTTACAAAAAAATAGGTTTCTTTACCAATTGTTCTAAAAATGTTAGCAGCTAAACCTTTTTTGTGTTATAGAATGTCATCAGACATATCAGAAGAGCTGACATGCATATGCTTTGCTATGTGATGGCTGCCTAAGTATATTCTTTGAGTAATCTGAACACAGATTTTTCTAAGTAAAAATATGTAAACAATTTTTTTCAGAGGCAACATATTAGAGTAGATAAATCTATTTCTGAAATAGGAAATCTGGAATATAATATATGAACACCTAAAACCCAGTTAGACATAGTAACTGTATGTAGTAATCATCCTACTCTTAATTATTTTTTAGGTGTCTAATAAATATAAAATATAATAATACAAATAAATAATACATATAGAAATAACTTATGCTTCATATTGCAAGTTTCAACAGACTTGAATTTAATTTTTGACTTGTTAATATGATACCACATTGTCAGAGGGAAAATTTTCTGCTGAGAAATTTGGATGCATGATCTTCAAACAGAGGTAATCATAATGCATGGGACTACTAGAGCTAAATTCAAATTTCATTCAACTGTCCTTAATCTGACTGATATTGATGTATCTTTGGAATGTGTAAAGTGACAAAGAGATTCTTGGTGATTCCCAATGTGTAGAGAAGCATGGATTAAATCCACATGGCTTCTGTCACCTAAAAATGAATAAAGTTAGAAATAGTTGAAGGTGTCAAACATTTTTGAGTGTCTGAGAAGCCACTGGAGTTTTTGGAGCAATGACACAGGATAAATGGTAAATGTAAGAGTATGTGGCTTTCGAAATTGATTCATTTATGCAATAATTTACCTCTGTGTCTTGTTTTACTTATGTTGTAGGATGGCATTTTTGAAGTTTAGCTGAGGTAATTTTTTTTCTATTATTTTCTTTTGGTAATTGGATTCTAACTCAGGTATGAGGGTTCAAGAATGGCATGATAAACAGAAATGCAGAGACAGAACAAAAGTAAAGCACTGTTGCTTTTGAATATAAAATGTTAAAGCCTTAATGAAATGGTACATACTCATGTACATAGACAATTACTGTGGGAAAATACACAAAAAGAGAGAAAATATTGTCATGCTAGAGCAGAGAAATATCCTGGAGTTTGGGGATTGGAGAAAAATAAAGAAAATGTAAACAGTAATAGGAGGGGTCCCAAAAGGAAGGACTAAGGTACAAATTATACAAGAAAGTTTACAAGGTACACTTGCACCTTTGGAGAAAGAAAATGTACAAGGTGCAAATGTACCTTGGATATACAAAATATACACAAAGAATCAGCATTCAGAATGCTCCCGGTCACTAGCAGCCTCTTGAGATAATTTCATCCATTACCTACACCTGGGAACTAAATGCTTAGCCCTGCAGAACCCCTAGCCTACAAGCATTGATCAACAAGCATTGCCTGTGCCAAGAATTAAATGTAACTTCACTCTCCATTAGCCAAGAGGACTTCCTTAGGCAGCAGCAAAGGTGCTTCCTTTAGATTTTCTGGGAACAGTGAAGTCATTTGACTCTCCTCAATCCCTACTTGACTAAGAAGGCCTGGCTAGAAAGCTTCCTTCTAATTTTCCAGAACACGAGAAAGCTCTGTGATAGCAGAACTTCAGATATCATTACAGAAATATTGCACTGGACAGAGTTAAACAGGCAAGGAAGATTTTATTCAAGACCACTGCAACAGGGTCAAGACTAATATAATAGGAAAGAAAGCTTGAACTCAACTCAGAATATAACAAGGACAAGTAAAGATTTATAGCCAATGTGCAGAGTGAAGAAATGAATGGAAAATTACTAAGGCAAATTTGCTTAAGTATTAAGGATAGGGGAAGAGGAACTTGGTTATGTATCAAGAGTAGGGGAAGAGGAACTTGATTGGATGTTGAGTTGGAGGAAGCTCTCTAAATTGGCTTAATAGGATTCTTTGATAAAACTAGGCTCAGCAGGCCAAGAATGGGACCAAACCAAGGCCTAGTTGAAAAGAGGGCTCAGGGGATTCTAGCTAATGTCTGGTCAAGGAGACAGTCCTTGTCAATATCTATGGGAAGAAAGTGCTATGGAAGGAGCATCACCCTTTCTCCCCTCACTTGGCAACTCCTGTGACTCTATACCCTCACAGCCTTCCTGGCCTCACTGAATCTATAATTACGCTCTTTAGACTGAAAAAGCTGAGAAACAAACTGCCTCAGGATCATATTTATTTTTCATGAATTATTTGTGCTACCTGATGACACCATGCCTAAGGCAAAACTCCTTGCCACTGGCCTCTACTATGAAGGAAAATCATCAGGTTAAATGTTCTGGGAATTTAAATATTCCAGCTTATATTTCTTTAGTTTGACAATTCAGCATTCTGCATGATACTCAGAATAGGTGTATATTTATTTAAAATTAACAAGTTCTAACAGAATCTGGACCAATGGTTCTTATCTCATGGAATTACCTGGGTCACTTTGTAACTATACAAATTCTTGGACATAGTTCTGAACTAACTGAATGAGAATTTATCCAGCGTGTATAAATTGGGGACTAGAGTCAGCCTTATGTATTTTTACAAAGTTCCCCAGTAAATACACACATTTTGGAAACAGTAATCTTGAGAAATGTCCTCCAGGGTGGTACTCACATACCAGAGCTCAAAATGATAATACTGGATCATGAAAATACATAAATAGTAAAGAAATAGATTGTCTTAGAGTTTGCTTTGGAGATTATAAAATACTTGTGAAAATTATATAATTTTAGTTTAGTTGTAGTTAATAATTATTGAGTGCATTCTATTTGCCAATTTCTATATATGAGCTGGGGTAATCCTTACACTGGCTTTATCATGTCACTCTCCTTACTTAAAACTGAGGCATTAGAAGCTAAGTAATGTTGTCAAGGTCATGTAGAATGTGACAGTGATAGGAATAACACTCAAATGCACAAAAGTCACATTCTTACTTCTATTATGTGTTACAGCCTCAACGTTTTTTATCCATTAGAACTTTTATTTTTAATTAGTAGTTACAGTTATCTGAAGAGTTTGAAAGTTGAAGAAAGGTAAACTTTAAAAAAAATCATCTATATACTCATTATGCTGTTAACTAATGTTAATGTACTAAAATATTTTTGTATCCCTATGTGTATTTTTACTTGATATGTGTAGCCTTTATTTGTGATATGATGTATACATCTAGAAATATGATGTTCAGCTTAAAAAATATTTGTCACAAGCATTTTCCATTTCACTATGACATCTATAAAAATTTCACTCTCAATGGTTGCCTAATATTCTACTAACACAATGTAATTATTCTTCTGTTTTTGGACTCTTTGTTTTTAATTTTTAGCTATTATTAAAAACACTGGATACTTTAAGTTCTTAAAATAATAACATTTGATAATATATATATATATATATATATATATACACCCACATATGCACACATATCCATATTTGTGCAAATGTCTATTACTTTAGGATATATTCCTAAAAGACTTACTTGTTAAAAAGAGAAAATAATATAGCAACTCTAAATACATTGTGTAAAATTCCTTTCTAGAAAGACATATGTCTTAGCTCGAACTTCCGTAACAAAATATTACTCACCAGGTGGCTTAAACAACAGAAATCTATTTCTTATACTTCTGGAGGCTAGGAAGTCTGAGATTAAGATGTTGGCCACTTTGCTTTTTGGAGATTGCCTTCTTCCTAGCTTGCAAACAGCTACTTTCTTGCAATATTCTCACACCGCAGAAAGAAAGAGAGCTCTGGTCTCTTTCTCTCCTTATAGTAACACCAATCTTATCACCAGAATCTACCATCATGACCTCATCTACTAAACCTACCTAACTCCCAGAGGCCTGACCTCCTAGTACTAACAGATTAGGGGTTAGGGTCTCAACATTTGAACTTTGGAGGGATACAGGAACTCAGTTCATAACAACCTATAAGTTTCTTTATATGCTTTATATTGATAGAGTAAAGCCTCTTGAGTAGTCATGTTATGCAGCCAGGAGGATCTGTAAGTGTTTTTTTTTTTTTTCAAAATTGGAGATAAAGACATAAAATCCACAGTTATAAAATACTAATAACAATAGTATTAAAGGATTAATGCATCACATTACATTTTTTTTTGAGGGGGAGTCTCACTCTGTTACCGAGGCTGGAGTGCAGTTGTGTGATCTCAGCTCACTGCAACCTCTGCCTCCCAGGTTCGAGATTCTCCTGCCTCAGCCTCCTGAGTAGCTGGAATTACAGGCACATGCCATCACACCTGGCTAATTTTTGTATTTTTAGTAGAGACAGAGTTTCACCATGTTGGTCAGGCTGGTCTTGAACTCTGACCTCATGATCCGCCTGCCTTGTCCTCCCACAGTTCTAGGATTACAGGCATGAGCCGCCATGCCGGGCTCACATTAAAATTTTTAATGGAATGACTAATTGTACAGTGAACCATTGAGCACTTTTCAAATAAAAGGCACTTTATTATCTATGGTATGTTATGTATTACATATCACATATACACATATTATATATTATGTATTTTATAGAATATATATTATATCATATGTAATATAGGCTATATTACATAATACTGTATTATAGATGTATATGTATGCACACATTGAATGAAATATATAACATTTAAACTATGAGGTAGGTTCAAATTTGTCACCAATAAACAAGAAAACTAAAATTTACTTAATTCATCTATTTGTATTGTATATATTTAACGTGTGTAACATGATGTTCTGATATACATATACACAACAAAATAACCACAGTCAAGCAACTAACATATCCATCACCGCACATAGTTACCTTTTTTTTGTGGTAAATGCACCTAAAATCTACTCCCTTAGCTACTTTTTAGTACACCATACAATACTATAACTACATTCCTCATGCTGTGCATTCAACCTCTAGACTTATTCATCCTACATAACTACAAGTTTGTCCCCTTCCACATTCATCTCTCCATTTTTCCCTTTCTGACCCCCTGGTAACCACTGTTCTACTGTTTCTATGTATTTAACATTAAAAAACATTCCACCTGTATGTGAGATCATGGAGTATTTTTCTTTCCGTTTCTAGCTTATTTCACTCTTGATAATGTCCTCCAGCTTTATCCATGTTGTTGCAAATGGGAATGAAAATTTTTTGTGAATGCTTCAATTTGAAGATTATAACATATCAGCAAATGGAGAAATCAGTGAAATAGCAAATATTGGATCCTAAGTTTCCATATCTCTATAGTTAATTTGAGGGATAAAAAAAATGTTCATTTAAATCTGAAATTTTATGAGACATCTGAACAGAAATCCTACATTATAAAATTTTAATATTGGCAAAGTCTTTAATATTAGCAGAGTCTTTAATGCCCTTGAGTTCAGATTCTTGGCATTTCCAAGTATGGTACATTTTGTAGGTATGACATAATTATAAAGTGAAGTAATATACTTGGCTATAGGTCAAAATAGGCTCACAATACTTAAAAAACTATCTATCTATAAAATACTTAGATTGATGTTTTCTAAATATGTTTTAGATTAAATCCCCGTACTGCTGTCCTCCAAAAAAAAATCACACAGAAAAAAAGTAAACTGTTTCCTGAATAATGCTTATTAAAAAGAAATCATAATTTCCTAAACATTTTTCTCAACCTATAGAAATAGAGATTCCAAGTAACTTGGTACTCAAAAAGGATATGAAAATTATGCTTGAATCATCTGATTCAATTTATCTTAATTAGTGTAGTTTTGTTTTTTTAAATATAAAACAGTTTATTGAGAAATTTATCTTTCTCTGTCTCTTTTTCTCCCTTAAGAATCAAGTTTCTGGGACAAGAATCCAAAGAGTAGTTGGAAAAGCTCTTTCCTTAGGAATTATTAACATTCTATGTTTTCACTAGTATATTAATTATTATAGCTGTTTTCCTGTCTGTAACCAGGCATTCATTACTGGACTAAAAATGGCTGTGGAATTTGCTTTATGAAGGACCAGCTGAAGCAGCTGTCCATTAACGTCACTATCCAACAAATCATACACTTGGGACATCTGATGGTGAAGAAAAAGGATATTTAGAAAGTTCAACTTGCTTAATACTACACAAGAAGTAACAGAGGCAAAACTCCAAAGTAGGTTTGAAAGTAAAGCATACCTTACTGTTTTACAATGAGAATAACTGTAAAAATGTGTTCTAAGGTTCTCTTTTTTAAAAGTTAGTTGTTTTTCAACACTTATAATAATGAATCAAATATATTTCTTAAATATAAACCCAATTTTATTTTATTTCTACAACTTTCTGTTTAAACTTTATGTGTATAAATATATACATATACACACATACAATTGACCTTTATGCAACACAAGTTTGAACAGTATGGACTAACTCTCACTTTTCAATACAAGTTACAGTGAGTGTGCCTGCTTTCCTGCCCCCTCTTTTACTTCCTCTACCTCTTACATCTCTCCCACCCCTAAGACCGCAAGATCAACCCTTTCTCTTTCTCCTGCTCCTCAACCCACTCAATGTGAAGACAACCAGGATGAAAGACTTTATGAAATTTCACTTCCACTTAATGAATAGTAAATATGTGTTTTCTTCCTTATGATTCTTTTAATAACATTTTCTTTCCTGTAGCTTACTTTACTGTAAGAACATAGTATATAACATATGAAATATATATAAATTGACTGTTTATATTATCAATAAGGCTTCCTGTCAATAGCAGGCTATTAGTATTTAAGTTTTGGGAGGAGTTAAAAATTATACATGGATTTTCAACTGCATGAGATGTTGGTGCCTCTAACCCGCATGATGTTTAAGGGTCAACTGTACATTTATAGTATATACACGCATATATGAAATGTGCATAGAAACTCCTAACACACCTACAGATACGAAAAAATTTTTGCATTAACTTTCTATTTTTTAAAGAATTTTATCCTAGGCACTACTCTGATTCCTAGGTATATAAATTAGTTTTTTTTTTATTTGTATGAGGATGTTTGTCTTAAGACAAAATTGAAAGCTTTCCAAATAAAGGGGCAACTTGTCTTTTTTTTCCTAAATAAACATATGATTCTATTTTTCAGTTACTGATTTTGAATGATGATAACATGATTATCGGCTATCAACCAATAGTTTTTGGAGTGACTGTTGTCTTTTAAAATCCCTTTAGCACTCCCTGAAATAATATGGCATATTGTTATTTTTGTGTGTGTAAGATTGTCTTTCAAGTAGATTCTTAGTCCCTTTTCTCATTGCTCTACAGAAATTTTAATGGGAACTCATCTGTTGTCTCGGCTTGTTAATGTCTAGGCATAAGGAGAGAAACTGGAAAAGTAAGTAGTTTGTTTACTTTAATAATAGATGTCACAGAAACCAAGGACAGGAAATACAGCCAGGCCTCATGAAAAAGGAAGCTTAAACTGTAGTCATGTAAATGATCTTGAATGGAGCTTTTTCTGATATTTCGAAATCACAGTTAAGGCTAATTGTAAACTAAGCTGACAAGAGGCTCTAAGTGCTTCACTTTCTAAAGAAGATTCCAATAAGCAATGTACAATGGATGCCAGATCTCTCTCTGCAGAGGTTACCAAATATCACTCCAGTACTTTCTTTCTGGTGAATGAAAAGAGAGTCTTGTGGGCAGATAGAAGAGCCAGAGGATGTTGGCAGTACACTTGGGAACAGTGCACCAAAATGAGGTTCCTCTGTAGAGGTTACTCTGTAGTCCTTCCAGACCACTTGCCCCTTCTCAACCATAAAAAGAGAAAGTAAGGTCTTCTTACCACTGTCAAAGTCAAGTTTAAGGAACAGCCAAAGATAATCACTAGGAGAGATTGGGCATGATTCTAAGAAATAGCAATCCCATTACTAGTAATATCCTCAAAGGATTATAAATCATTCTACTATAAAGACACATGCACACCTATGTTTACTGTAGCACTGTTCACAATAGCAAAGAATTGGAACCAACCATAATGCCCATCAATGATAGACTGGATTAAAAAAAAGTGGCACATACATGCCATGGAATATTGTGCAGCTGTAAAAAAGGATGAGTTCATGTCCTTTGCAGAGACACGGATGAAGGTGGAAACCATCATTCTCAGTAAACTAACACAAGAACAGAAAACCAAACACCACATGTTCTCATTCATAAGTGGGAGTTGAACAATGAGAACACATGGACACAGGGAGGGGAACATCACACACCAGGGCCTATTGGAGGGTGAGGGGCTAGGGGAGGGACAGCATTAGGAGAAATAACTAATGTAGATTACTGGTTGATGGGTGCAGCAAAACACCATGGCTCCTGTATACCTATGTAACAAACCTGCATGTTCTGCACATGTGTTCCAGAACTTAAAGTATTAAAAAAATAAAAAGAGAGACAGCTGGAAAAAAATTTAAAAAAAGAATTGGACATCTTTTTCCTGGCTGGATGTTTGTCAAACTGCAGAAATTAAAAGCCCACTATTGTGTTATAATTAAAGCAATAAATAATAAGGAAGTTCTTAGGAGATCTTGACTTGTATCTTCTGAGTTTGGGGTGTTGCCCATTTATTGTCTACAAATTTCGGCCGGCCAAAGATCATTTGGAATATCTAATTATATTAGGGCTAAGAGGAAGCATGATGAAGCACATTTAGAAAAATGATGGGGACTACCTCTATTGCATCTTTGTTCTCTTTTACCAACAGGTGGACAGAGAGAATCTCTCAGCAGTTGTTGGATAATTGATTGAAAGAGGAAGTGGATTAATATAGTGGCAGAAGACCTGCCCAGCTACTAGGCAAAGCAATGAGATACCAAATATGAAAAAAAAAAAAAAAAAAAAAAAAGGGACAGAAATTGGATGGCTAGCAGGATCACTGAGGAAAAGAGCTACCTCTGTCTGGGGAAACACCAACAGCGGCTGGATCTAAGATCAAGGTAAAGCCCATTCTAAGAAAATCACAACTATCATTTTCTCAGGTACATGCAGCATCAGATGGAATCAGACTGAAGTAAATACCTAGGGATACTTACACCAGAGATAATATTGCCAAGTTAAGTGGGACAAATTCCTTAATGTTTATGTCTCTCCTCTTGATCTCATAACCACAAGAGGAGTAAAAGTCTAGAGGGGTGAACATGAGAGGGGCAAGGCGGGGAGCAAAAACTGTGAATCAGGTATGAGATTTGAGTATTACACTAGGTGGAGCTAAACTTTAACAACCAGTAGTTGCCAAAAAGTTATAGAACCTGTCTAAAAGCAAAGAAAAGAAGGAATTAGTAGGGCATATTTGAAAGGAATAATTGAAAAGTAAAACTAATTAATGTTATTAAAATCTAGTCTAATTAAAGTCAATTTATACTTCTCTCAAGGGATACTTATCCTTTGCTTCTTCCAATCTCAGGTGTGGCACAATCTCTCTCATTCTCTTATTTTCTTTACATCTATCTCTTTATCTACATGAGTTTGTCTTGCCTGAACATGATTTATCATGGCCTAAGGTTATATGGCCATGGTGCAAGCTGCGATCTCACTATATGTTCCCTAATACATATTTTCAAGAGAAGACATTTAGTTTTCTCAATTCATATAGCAGATGGACTCTCCTTAGGTCAATCACTGGTCCAATTAGGCGTGGGCTCTTGGTATACACAGGACAGCAACAGTGGTGAAATTTTTCTGAGAAGGGGACACCAGAGATAGAATTTCTGGTGGTTTCTCAAGTCAGTTTTCATTTAATATTGTGGATTTTGGTGCCTTTTGGATGAGTCAATTTCCTGTATGTGTATCTGCAACTTTTTCAAATCACAAAGTGACTCTGTGTTACATCAAGGTGAATCATAATAGATTTCTTTACCTACCTATTACCTGTGAACAGAGAGGAAGTTTGTTAAGCAAGTCAGATGTGACATCTGTTCTTGGTCAGTAAGAAGAAATGAAACAAGCAAGATAAGCTTCCTTCAAATTACTTGCTCACGATTAAGCAAAGAGCTTCAGGTAAATGAAAAGTGCAATTGCATTAGTAATGTACTTGTTTTTCAAGGTGGAATATGAAAAATTATATATAAAGCTGAACATCACATTTACAAAAACAATGAACTACATGAGGTCAGACAGGCCTGAAACTCCTGTATTGCAAAGTTCTGGATGATATCTTACTCACACCATGTCCTTGAGAACAGCTGAGGGTATGCATTTGATATGCAGCTGAGGAGGAAGAGATAAGTGCTGGACACTGTATTTTCTTGTTACTTGGCAACAGTTTCTTTTCCCTCTTAGCAACAGTAGAGAGAAAAGCTTTTTGAAAACTGAAAAGACTACAGAACAGAAAAAGTCAAAGTCTTTCATATATCCTCCAGCTGGAGGGCATATTAAAAACAGCTGAATTTATGAAAAAATAAAGTATACTTGTTATCCAGTTACAATTCTGTTCCTATTGAAATTTAACCCCAAATTTCAGTGTCCTAACCATCTAACTATTTCACCTCTGTATCACAGTTGAGTATTTTAAAATATAGTCCTCTTGGTCAATTTATATTCATGTCAGTTTTCCAAAACGCGAGACTCAGACTAAAAAGAAACATATCAGAAAAGGCAATAATTTCCAGATAACCTTTTATTATTTGGTTAACCAACCACAGCCTGGTTTTCTCATTTACTTAACATTTCAGAAAGACTGCAGTTGGGTGGGGGAAGCAAAAGAGAGAAAAAGTAAGTGATTGATTTTGGCAGGATCTTTAACTTATAAAGAGATCTCTAGTCTTTGTCTCTGTGTCTTGGGGAAGGTAAATTTTTTAAAGCACAAAATAGAATTGTACTGTCACTGAGAATTCAGAGTGTGTTATATAATTCAGAATTCAGAGTGTGTCATATCAGCTTGTATCATTTAACTAATACATTAGTTTATAGGAGAAACGAAACTTATTAAAAGTAATTGCAAGTCTCAATTGGTCTTGACCGAGGGAAAACAATTGATATTGTGTGAATATATGTCTCCACCCAAATCTCATGCTTAATTATACTCCTCATTGTTGGAGGTTGCACCTGGTGGGAGGTGTTTGGATCATGGGGGTGTATCCCTCATGAAAGGCTTAGCCCATCTCCTTTGGGCAAAGTGAGCTATTACTCTGAGTTCTAGCAAGATCTGGTCATTTAACAGTGTGTAGCAACTCCCCCCACTGACCCCCTCTCTCTTTTGCTCTGTTTGCGCCATGTGATGTGCCTGCTCCCACTTTGCCTTCTGTCATGATTGGAAGGTTCCCAAGACTTTCCCAGAAGCAGATGCTACCCACTATGCTTCCTGTACAGCCTGCATAACTCCAAGCCAATTGAATTTATTTTCTTATAAATTACCTAGTCCCAGGTATTTCTTTATAGCAATATAAGACTGGCCTCATACAGAAAATGGGTGCTGAGAAGTAGGACATTGTTATAAAGATAACTGAAAATGTAGAAGCTTTGAAACTGGGTAATGGTCAGAGGTTGGAAGAGTTTAGAGGACTCAGAAGAAGATAGAGAGATGAAGAAAAGTTTGGGACTTCTTAGATACTGGTTAAATGATTGTGACCAAGATGCTGGTAGTGATATGAACAATGATGACCAGGCTAAGGGGGTCTCAAATGGAAATGGGGAACTTACTGGAAACTGGAGCAAAGATCACGTGTGTTATGCCTTTGCAAAGAACTTGACTGCATTGTGTCCATGCTGTACAGATTTGTGGAAGTTTAAACTTGACAGTAATGACCTAGGACATCTGGAGGAAGATATTTCTAAGCGGTAAAGTGTTCAAGATGTGGCTTGGTTGTTTCTAACAACCTAAGCTCATATGCAGGAGCAAAGAAAAGACTTAAACTTGGGATTTATATTTAAACAGGAAGCACAGCAAAACCATTTAGAAAATTTGCAGCCTGGCCATGTGGCAGAGAAAAAAAAGTTTTTTGGGGGAAAGCAAAGCAGGCTATGGAGCAACCTGAGAAATTGGCATAACTAAAAAGGAGCCAAGTGCTAATCGTCAAGACAATAGGGAAAGGCCTTAAAGGCATTTCAGAGACCAATGAGGTAGCCCTCCTGTCATAGGCCCAGAGGCCTAGGAAGGAAGAATGGTTTAATAAGCAAGGCCTAGGGCCTTGCTGCCCTACATAGCCTTGGGACACTGCTTCTCACATCCTGGCTGTTTCAGTTCCAGCCACAGCTCAAAGAGGGCCAGGTACAGCTTAGGCTGCCACTTTGGAGAATGCAAGCTGTAAGCCTTGGCAGCTTCCATGTGTTATTAAGCCTGTGAGTACACAACATGCAAGACTGAAAAACACTTGGCAGCCTCTGTCTAGATTTCAGAGGATGTATGAGTGAAAGCTTGGGTGCCAGGTAGAAGCCTACTGTAGGAATGAAGCCCTCACAAAGAGGAGTGACAATGTGGGGTTGGAGTCTCCACATGGAGTTCCCAATGGGGCACTGCCTAGTGGAGTTAATGAAACAGGAACCACCATCTTCAAGACCTGAGAATGTTAGCTCCACCAGTAACTTATACCCTGTACCTGGAAAAGCTACAGGCACTCAACTCCAGCCTGTAAAAGTATCCTCAGGGGCTAAACCCTGCAAAACCACAGGGGTGGAAATGCCAAAATTGTTGGGAGCCCACCCCTTGCAGCAGTGAGCCTTCAGTGTGGGATATAGAGTAAAAGATTATTTTGGAGCTTTAAGATTCAGTGACTACCCTGCTGGGTTTTGAACTTGCATGGGTCCTATAGCCCCATTTGGCCAATTTTTCCTCTTTGGAATGCGAATGTTTACCCAAAGCCTATACCCCCATTGTATCTTGGAATTAACTAACTTGTTTTTTATTTTACAGGCTCATAGGTAGAAAGGATTTGCCTTGTCTCAATTGAGACTTTGAACTTTTGTGTTAAGGCTAGAATGAGTTAGGACTTTGCAGGGACTTTTGAGAAGGTATGATCATATTTTACCATGTAAGAAGGACATGAGATTTGGGAGGGGACAGGGGCAGAACAATATGATTTGAATATATGTCCCCACCCAAATCTGATGTTGCATTATAATCTCCAATGTTGAAAATGAGCCTGGTGAGGGTGTCTGCATCATGGGAGTTTATCTCTCATGAATGGCTTAGCCCATCCCCTTTGGGATAAGTGAGCCCTTACTCCGAGTTCTCATGAGATCTGATTATTTATAAGTGTGTGGCATACCCACTCCATTCTCTTTTGCTCTGTTCTTGCCATGTGATGTGCCTATCCCCTCCTTGCCTTCTGCCATGATTTGAAGGTTCCTGAGGCTGCCCCAGAAGCAGATACCACTCTGTTTCCTGTACAATCTGTAAAACCACGAGCCAACTAAATAGATTTTCTTATAAATTACCTAGTCTCAGGTATTTCTTTATAGCAATGCAAGAAGCGCCTAATACAACAACCACTGGTGAGACTGTCGCAATGTTTAGATAGTCCTGCCAGAAAGTGAGGCTCAGGCTATTAGAATGACAGCATCATTTCTTTTTTTTAGATTCACTTTTATTAAAAAGAGACTAGGTCTCACTATGTTGCCCAGACTGGTCTCAAACTCTTGGCTTTAAGCAGTCCTCTTGCCTCAGCCTCCAAAAGTGCTGGAATTGCAAGCATGAGCAACCATACCTAGCCTAGGTTCCCTTTCTATAGGAGAGGACAGAGATATAACAATATATTTTCATAAGAGCTGGTCAATGTGTTCTCCTGGAAAACCATCATCCTGATAAAGATATCAGACATTTCTATCACCCACAGAGTTCTATTATTCTTCCTTCTAGTGAATCCACAATGCCACCTAGGCAATTATGGTTATAATAATTGTAACTGTAAATTGGTTTTCCCTTGTCTACAGAAAACATCTCTGTATGAATAAATACATACACATAGATACACGTGTATGTATCTCAGCAATGCTCAGTTTT
This sequence comes from Plecturocebus donacophilus, assembly GCA_004027715.1. Taxonomy (NCBI): domain Eukaryota; kingdom Metazoa; phylum Chordata; class Mammalia; order Primates; family Pitheciidae; genus Plecturocebus; species Plecturocebus donacophilus. The sequence continues at coordinate 23,022 of PVKP010001565.1, read as the reverse complement.
CTCAGCTCTTTCAATGCTCCATTCTCTCTAGCCTTCTGTGTTATTGCATAGTCATTTGTATTGACATTTTCTCCATTTGTATGTAGAATTATTCCTTGTGTATAGAATAACTGTCATAATAAATTTATTGAGAAGGGTGTCTTGTCAAGACAGAGTTAGAAGATTCCTGTATTTTTTTTTTTGATATTGGGATGAAACTTTATTATTACTGTTTTAGAATTTGCTCTATTATCAGCTGTTTTTTAAGTTGAATCTTATTTTTTAATTCATTGTAATATGAAAGTTTTATTTTATAAAATAGAGGTAAATACAATTAACAGTTGTAATATAAATTTGTAGAGTTATGTTTGGCTCTGAGTTGGAGACCTGAGTTCTAAATCCAACTCTATGAGTAAGAATGTAATACAAGATTGTGTCATATATGACAAACCACTTAAACTGTGACATATCTTCTTCAAAGAACAAAATAAAAAGTACATTATATGCATTTAAGTGTATTTTAAGGGTTTCTAAAATCAATATTTTAATATTAAATGTTGAGAAATTTTTTAGATGAAGACTCTGAAAAGTTAACTAAATTGTTCAAAGGCGCAGTTTTCCTTTAGAAGAAAGTGAATTGCAGGCTGGTACTCTTTGACCTCATTTCCTTATCCTTATTCAAAATAAAGAAAATTCCATAACGTGAAGGAATGCAGAGCAGCATGCAATGCTATTTTATAATTCTCTAGCATCTGGTTAAGTGCTGGAACTTTAGTATACAAAGGTTTATTTTGATTGAATATTTTCACTTTCAGAATTAAATAACTTAAGCAACAATGCTGATAGGTATGAGTCTTGATTATATTATGTTTTGACCTCTATAGAAATTCATTTTGTGACAGGTTGTGGGATGTCTTAATCTCTTAGTTTTATGGCCTCCTTGTCATGGTCTTCCCCAGGACCATTGCCTCCTCTGTACCGGTACCAGTACTCTTTGGCTAAACTCTGGACTGTGAAGTCCGTTAGTTCTGAGCTGGAATAGGTTCTCAGTGATGAACATTGCTTCTAAAATCAAAGCCCTTTGCCTCTTAGCTCAATGTATACAAATCAGGTTTCTCAACCCTCCCTCAGAGCCTGTGGATAGGCAGCCTCAAAGTTAGAGCCACATGGTAAATTTAGACAGATATAGGTTTCTTCCAGAAAAGGAAGAGGCTCTCCATCTGCCAGAGCCCTCCAAAGTGAAATTCACCCAGGCTGTAGTCAATTATAATTATCATTATAATTACTATTATTATCTGAGGTGGAGTCTTGCTCTGTTGCCAGACTTGAGTGCAGTGGCACGATCTCGACTCACTGCAACCTCCGCCTCCTGGGTTCAAGCGATTCTCTTGCCTCAGCCTTCTAAGTAACTGGGATTACAGGCATGTGCCACCATATCTGGCTAATTTTTGTATTTACTTAGTAGAGACGGGGTTTCACCATATTGGCCAGGATGGTCTTGATCTTCTGACCTTGTAATCTACCCTCTTCAACCTCCACAGTGCTGGGATTACAGGGGTGAGCCACCTTGCCTGGCCTGTAGTCAGTTTTTAATACTGTCTTTCCATCAGACAAGAAATAGCCCTGACCATCTGGGCAACTTGTCAGGACCTCACAATCCTGGTCAATCCAGTAATCTGTAGCTTTGTTCCATTTATATCTTCATGTACCACTTCTTATAAAACTTTAAAAACCTAGGTACACCAGGTTCCATGTTCCATATCTTATAATCTCTTACTGTCCTTATTCATAATAGTGGCGGATGTTTTTTTAACTGCCTGGTTCCATGTTACCATTCTTGAAGACTTGAACAGCTAGATCATCTTCTTCCACTCATTATTAGCCAGTTTTACTATCATGTGGGTCATTTATGTTTGTGTAAAACCCCTATACAGACACCTAATCTCTCAATTTCTTTAGCATCCTTTTTATTTTCTCCCCAGCATTATGACCTGCATCGCACTAGTTTTAGTACCCCCACAGCAGCAACCTTTATTTTATAACAACTGTTGGAATGCTTAGCTTTTAGAACTCTGAGATGAAATAGTTCTAAGTGATGAAACTTCCTATACTTTCAACTATCTTGCTCAATTATGCTCGTTACACGTTTCAGATAAATAAGAACGTGAATTTGAGAAAAAGGTAAGGAAAGGGATTAGAAGTCTTCATGAAGTCAGCTTTCACAATTCAGTGTCACTTCGACTGTTATAGACGAAGATAAATATTTCTTGCAATTTTTTTACTTGAGTTTCATATTGCTATCAGAGAAATATTTTAAACAGTCATTCTCATTCTTTCTCCCTATATGTAAACATGTATTTAAAATTATTTCATTAAGTGATTCAATATGTTAATATTCTTAGTATTAAATAGCAATTAATTAAAATATTAAAATGTTATTACAATACAAAATAGAAAAACAAATTTTAAAATGTTCTTGCATCACCACAGTAAATCAGCCCCACTTTGGAGATTGCCTTCTATTTTGTGCCCCATTTCTCTTACAGTCAACCCATCTGAAAAATCCTAATTCTGAATCAAACCAACCACTGTTCATCTTCTCTGTACCCAGGCTGTGGAGCTCTGGTAGACTAAGAACCACATATTTCGGTTTTTATTATAAATATGTGTTCTACATTTGAACTGAGTGCTCAGTGCCACCAATTAATCGTTTGTTTCCATAGTTAGCTCTTCCTCATCTTCCACAGCTAGGAATCCAATGCATTCCCACTCTCTAACTGCTAACCTTCCTGTCTCCTCACTTTTATTCTCACTTTAGCTCCATTTTCACAGAGTATAAAGAACTGACCAAATAGACTCCTTCAACTCTCTGCCACCTTATCTATGTTTCTGAACCCCTTTTTCTTTCTTCCCATCATTAGAGAAGATTGCTCAAGACAGTCTCAGTTTATGCATATTGTCCCAGACTATTTACAGTACTTCCTTCCATTATTAAAGCATTACCCCTAATTATACTGGAAGCTCTGCTCGTCTAACTTCTGATCTCTAATATCATCAGAGTACTACCCTTTTTCTGTTTATTATATTTTACTATATTTTTCTTGTATCTTCAAACTTCTATTATCTTCTGGTTTTCTTCCATTAATATTTATGTTTATCTCACAGTAAAAAATAAAGGACTTTATGCCACAGTTTTGTTCGCTACATCTCTTAGCCTGCACTTAAAGAGTTAATGACGTTTGCTTTTTTCACTTTCCTGCCACTCATTATCACTGATTACCGCATTGCAATTGAGATTTTTTACCACAGCATTCCACAGAAACTATTTTTGCCAAGTATGAATGACTTACTGAATCTACTGACATTTGTCCCTTTTGCTATGTAACCTCTATTCCTCATGCCTTCTTACTTGAAAAGAAGACACTACGCTCTTCTGGTTTTCCTCTACTTTGATAGTCATTGCTTATTCTTTTTTTTTTTTTTTTTAATGAGTTCTTTTTCTGCTCATCCCTTAAATGTTAGTATTTCCTCTGGTTTCCAGGTCCCCTTTTCTTCTTACCCTTTCTTACTTCTTGGGGTATTTAATCTATGGCCACAGTTACCACATATATGCTGTTGATTTGAAAAAATTGTAACCTAGATATTCTGCTAGATCTCTCTAGGACCTAGAGCTAGATCTCTCTCTTCATATTTGGACTCTGACATCCAATTACCAGTGAGGCATACTCTCATGGATGGTACTCATTCATCCAGAACTCGACACATACAATCTCTGTCATTCTTTCTCCTTTCTTTCCTTTATCCCCACAGTTCTCCAATCCATTCATCTTCCAATATTCCCTGATGTCCATTCCTGAAACCTGAGAAATGTAACCGTTTCATCATGTTCACTTATGCTATTGCACCTCATAGCCAATCACTCAGCAGTTTTTAAAATTTTATCTGATTAACAATCTCAGATATTTTTGCTTTTCTCCAGCTTCACAACCCCCATGATAGGCTAAGTGACCATCATTGCTCTTTGGATTATTCTAACTGTTTCTTAAATACCACCCCCCAATCTGTAGCCAGAGAAATATTTATAAACACCAATCTCACCACCTTCCTGTAACACAACTGTTACGAATACTTTAGTAGTTTCTCACTTCAGTACTTAATAGGCTTAGAATGCCTGCAGCACTCTGCCCTTCTAGGCTCATCTTTTATTACTTATCCTGTTTATTTCAGATGAATGAAACAACTTTTACTCCCCACATGAATTGTGCTCTCTGTAAATTTCTGTCCTTTTCACATACTGTTTTTTTCCATTGAAAACTGAAAAATCTCAGATTACATATAAACTCTTTGAGAAAGCTTTTCCTGATTCTACATATAGAGTTATTTCTATGTACTTTTCCTATAATTTGGAGAAATGGAACTTTATATATATAAAATCTCTTATTTATATATATAAAGTCTCTTATTTATATATGTATACATAAAGTATCTTATTTGTTTAGCCTCTTATATGTGTGTGTGTACATATATATAAAAGTCTTTTATTTATATATGTATACATAAAGTATCTTATTTGTTTAGCCTCATGTGTGTATATATATATACACACATACATACATATATATATATATATATATATATATAGCCACATTTATAACCACATGCATAGGATTTGTGTGGTATTCAGAAATGCAATGCAGGAGGGAAAAACTATATCCAAATAGCAAAAATGAAGAATTAATAATAGCCATTTCTGTAAAGTCCCTCACTTGTGTACACTACTAGAGAAGTTGCTTATCTCTTCAAAAGTTCTAATCCCCTCCAGTATCCTCAAGCTCTCTTTCAAACCCATTAGCTTTCTCTTCTTTTCTCAGTTATCTAATTATCATTTTTTTATAGAGATTACTTTAACTGTATCTGAATCTGAGCCAATTCTAGTCATGATTTAAAGGTTATCTCTCCATAAGGCATTTGCTAAGAAAAATAGTTCACTTTTTAAAAATAAATTTTTAAAAAAATGAAAAAATTGTGTTACTAACATTAGTGTTAATATTTCTTTTTCTCTAAATCGCTCATCTGTATTTCCTACATAAAAATAAGCTATTTCAGAGCTGAATCCATATTATGTTTTGCTATCATCTCACTAGCAACTTCTCAGTGTCTGGCCTATTTTAACATTAAATTCATATTTGTGTAATAAATTTTAAAAACTTAAAAAATATTGATACTAAGGCAAAGTTACCATAGTACAATAAATGAATAAATAGTTTCTTAATTTTTTAAATTTTTTCTTTGATGACACAATTTAGACAATCTAACATTTCCAAGCATTTGTCTCAGGGAGTCATCTTTAAAGTTCACTGAGAATCATAAAAGGGTAGGATGTTAAGCTCTGATAAGAGAAAAGAATGATACGTGTTTATGTATTACTCTAACTGTTTAGTCCTAGACTAAAACTGTGTAAATGTAACCATCTTAAAAATATTTGCTCTATTAAGAATATTAATGCCCACTCAAGACTGTGAGCATTTTGATGGTCAACAATGACTTCTGCAGACCATTTCACACAATTATTATTTCTTCCTACCTCTATAATTATAGCATATATGCCAACCACAGTAGTTCCATCTAACTGTGGAATAAATAGTTCATCAAAGGTATAAATAAGTAATCATAATTTGTAACCACATTGACAGTGTTTGAGCTGGAAATACAGTTATTTTAATATTTTATCCAGAAGGACCTTTGGAGTATGATTTAAATTTTGAATATCTTAAATGTTGCCTATAATATAACCTATTATAATGGCCTGTTTGTTATTATCTCAGAATGATGCTGGAATTTTATACTAATTAGAATTTTAGTTTTATAATTACTCACATTTTATAATACTTTTAATATTATATGTATTTTTCATAATATTCATTTTTGTCTATGTTTTATGAATTACTTTCATAGATTATCCTATCAATGTATTGTTTTCTAATTTATCTTTAGTTTTTAAGATTTAGTTTAATATTCCTTTTTTTAAAATTGTACTTTAGGTTATGAGGTTCATGTGCAGATCATGCAGGATTGTTGATAGGTACACACATGGCAATGTGGTTTGCTGCCTCCATCGCCCTGTCACCTACATTTGGAATTTCTCCTCATGTTATCCCTCTCTGACCTCCCCACCCCCTCCACTGTCTCTTCCTTGCCCCCCCAAAAAGACCCCAGTGTGTGAGGCTCCCCTCCCTGGGTCCATGTGTTCTCACTGTTCAGCGCCCACCTATGAGTGAGAACATGTGTATGATTTTCTGCTCTTGTGTCAATTTACTGAGAATAATGGTTTCCAGATTCATCCATGTCCCTACAAAGGACACAATCATGTCATCTGCAAATAGAGACAAATCGGCTTCCTCTTTTCCTAATTGAATACCCTTTTTTTTCTTGCGTAATTGCTCTGGCTAGAACTTCCAATACTATATTGAATGGGAGTGGTGAGAGAGGGCATCCTTGTCTAGTACCAGATTTCAAAGGGAATGCTTCCAGTTTTTGCCCATTCAGTATGATATTGGCTGTTGGTTTGTCATAAATAGCTTTTATTATTTTGAGATACGTTCCATTGATACCTAGTTTATTGAGAGTTTTTAGCATAAAGTGCTGTTGAATTTTGTCAAAGGCCTTCTCTGCATCTATTGAGATTATCATGTGGTTTTTGTCTTTGGTTCTGTTTATGTGGTAGATTACATTTATAGACTTGTGTGTGTTGAACCAGTCTTGCATCCCTGGGGTGAATCCTACTTGATCATGATGGATAAGCTTTTCCATATGCTGTTGCAATCGGTTTGCCAGTATTTTATTGAAGATTTTTTGCATCTATGTTCATCATGGATATTGGCCTGGAGTTTTCTTTTCTTGTTGAGTCTCTGCTGGGTTTTGGTATCAGGATGATGGTCTCATAAAATGATTTGGGGAAGATTCCCTTTTTGGATTGTTTGGAATAGTTTCAGAAGGAGTGGTACCAGCTCCTCTTTGCACATCTGGCAGATTTCAGCTGTGAACCCACCTGGACCTGGGCTTTTTTTGGTTGGTAGGCTTTTAATTGCTGCCTCAACTTCAAACCTTGTTATTGGACTATTCAGGGTTTCAACTTCTTCCTGGTTTAGGCTTGGGAGGGTGCAGGTGTTCAGGAATTTATCCGTTTCTTCCAGGTTTAGTCATTTATGTGCATAGAGTTGTTTGAAGTAATCTCTGATTGTAGTCTGTATTTCTGTGGAATCAGTAGTGATATCCCCTTTATCGTTTTTTATTGCATCTATTTGATTCTTCTCTCTTTTCTTTTTTTTATTAATCTGGCTAGTGGTCTGTCTATTGTGTTGATCTTTCCAAAAAACCAGCTCCTAGATTTATTGACTCTTTGAAGGGTTTTTGTGTCTCTATCTCCTTCAGTTCTGCTCTGATCTTAGTTATTTCTTGTCTTCTGCTAGCTTTTGAGTTTTTTTGATCTTGCTCCCCTAGCTCTTTCAATTTTGATGTTAGGGTGTCAATTTTAGATCTTTCCTTGCTTCTCATATGGGCATTTATTGCTGTAAATTTCCCTCTAGACTCTGCTTTAAATGTGTCCCAGAGATTCTTGTACATTGTGTCTTCGTTCTCCTTGGTTTCAAAGGACATCTGTATTTCTGCCTTCATTTCATTGTTTATCCAGTTGACATTCAGGAGCCAGTTGTTCAGTTTCCATGAAGCTGTGCGGTTCTGAGTTAGTTTCTTAATTCTGAGTTCTAATTTGATTGCCATGTGATATGAGAAGCTGTTTGTTATGATTTCTGTTCTTTTGCATTTGGTGAGGAGTGATTTACTTCCAATTATGTGGTCAATTTTAGAGTAGGTGCTGAGAAGAATGTATATTCTGTGGATCTGGGGTGGAGAGTTCTGTGGATGTCTATTAGGTCTGCTGGTCCAGATCTGAGTTTGAGTCCTGGATATCCTTGTTAATTTTCTGTCTCACTGATCTGTCTAATATTGCCAATGGAGTTTTAAAGTCTCCTACTATTATTGTGTGGGAGTCTAAGTCTCTTTGTAGGTCATTAAGAACTTGCTTTATGTATCCGGGTGCTCCTGTATTGGGTGTGTATATATTTAGGATCATTAGCTCTTCTTGATGTATTGACCCTTTTACCATTATGTAATGTCCTTCTTTGTCTCTTTTGATCTTTGTTGGTTTAAAGTCCATTTTATCAGGGACTAAAATTGCAACTCCTGCTTTTTTTTTGCTCTCCAGTTGCTTGGTAAATCTTTCTCCAGCCCTTTATTTTGAGCCCATTTTGTCCTTGCACGTGATGGGTTTCCTGAATGCTGCACACCGATGGGTCTTTTTTATCCAATTTGCCAGTCTGTGTCTTTTGACTGGGGCATTTAGCTCATTTACATTTAAGGTTAATATTGTTATGTGTGAATTTGATCCTGCCATTTTGATGCTAGCTGGGTATTTTGCCCATTAGTTGACATATGTTTTTTCATTGTGCCGATGGTCTTTACCATTTGGTATGTTTTTGGAGCAGCTAGTACTGGTTGTTCCTTTCTATGTTTAGTGCTTCCTTCAGGAGCTCTTATAAGGCAGGCCTGGTGGTGACGAAATCTCTCAGCAATTACCTGTTTGTAAAGGATTTTCTTTCTCCTTTGTTTATGAAGCTTAGTTTGGCTGGATATGAAATTCTAGGTTGAAAGTTCTTTTCTTTAAAGATGTTGAATATTGGACCCCACTCTCTTCTGTCCTGTAGGCTTTCTGCTGAGAGATCCACTGTGAGTCTGATGGGCTTCCCTTTGTAGGTAACCTGATCTTTCTCTATGGCTGCCCTTAGCATTTTTTCCTTCATTTCAACCCTGGTGATTCTGATGATTATGTGCCTTGGGGTTGCTCTTCTTGAGGAATATCTTTGTGGTGTTCTCTCTATTTCCTGGACTTGAATGGTGGCCTGGCTTGCTAGGTTGGGGAAGTTCTCCTGGATAATATCCTGAAGAGTGTTTTCCAGCTTGGATTCATTCTCTCCATCACATTCAGGTACACCTATCAGACATAGATTAGGTCTTTTCACATAATCCCACATTTCTTGGAGGCTTTGTTCATTTCTTTTCACTCTTTTTTCTCTATTCTTGCCTTCTCCTTTTATTTAATTGAGTTGATCTTCAATCTCTGATATCCTTTCTTTTGCTTAGTCAATTTGACTTTTGAAACTTGTGAAGTCCTCGTGCTGTGTTTTTCAGCTCTGTCAATTCATTTATATTCTTTTCTAAGCTGTTTATTCTAGTTAGCATCTCATCTAACCTTTTTTCTAGGTTCTTAGTTTCTTTGCATTGGGTTGGCACATGTTCTTTTAGCTCTGAGAAGTTTGTTATTACCCACCTTCTGAAGCCTGTTTCTGTCATTTATCAGATTCATTCTCCATCCATCTTTGGTCCCTAGCTGGTGAGGAGTTGTGATCCTTTGGAGGTGGAAACGTTCTGGTTTTTGGTGTTGTCATCCTTTTTTGCACTGGTTTCTTCCCCTCTTAGTGGCTTTATCTACCTGTGGTCCTTGTAGTTGGTGACTTTCGGATGGGGTCTCTGAGTGGACTTCCATTTTGTTGATGATGAAATTATTTCATTCTATTTCTTAGTTTTCCTTCTAATAGTCAGGCCACTCTGCTGCAGAACTGCTGGAGGTCCACTCCAGACCCTGCTTGCCTGGGGATCACCTATGGGGACTGCAGAACAGTAAAGGTTGCTGCTGGTTTCTTCTTTTGTTATCTTTGTCCCTGAAGGGTATCTGACAGATGTCAGCCTGAGCTCTCCTTTATGAGGTGTCTCTTTGGGTATACGGGGGTCGGGGAGTCGCTTAAGGATACAGCCTGTCTCTTATAGGAACTCAAGTGCTGTTCTGGGAACTCCACTGTTCTGTGCAGAGCTGCTGGGCAGGAACCTTTAAGTCTGCTGCAGTGGAACTCATAACCACCTCTTTTCCCAGGTGCTCTGTCCTAGGAAGGTCAGCTTTATTTATAAGTTCCTGTCGTGGTGCTGCCTTTTTTCATAGATGCTCTGCCCCAAATGGAGTAGTCTAGTCACAGTTTGCCAGCAGAGGCATTGCTAAGCTGCCATAGGCTCTGCCCAGCTGCTGTATGAACTGCCTTGGTAGTGGTGGACTGCCTCGGTAGTGGCGGTCACCCTTCCCCACACTGAGCTGGACTGTCCTGGGTCCAGCTGTGCTTGCTGTGAAACTCTTAATCCAGAGCATTTCAGATTGCTTGTCTTGTGGGGGTGGTACCTGCCAATCCAGATTGCCTGGCTCCCTGTCTCTGCCCCTTCCCTTTCAGCTGAATGGGTGGCTATGTCTCCCAGGCTTTCCAGACACCAGTTGAAACAGCTGCCCAGATTTGTGTGAGTTTCTGTGCATCAGCCCGGCATGGGCTGACACTGCCATGATGAAAACTCGTGGTGCTTTTCGGCCCAGGAAACTCCTGGTCTGTGGGCAGTGAAAATTTGTTTGGAAATGCAGTGGGCACTCACCCTCTGCATTGTTCTTGCTGGGAACTGCACTCCAGAGCTGTTGCTATTCGGCCATCTTGGATCCTCCCCCCACCCTCCCACCCCCTGCCAATATTTCTTAATGATAGCAACTTCTAAATATTTCCTGGAAGTTTGTTTGAAAGTTGCAGTATGGCATGGTCAATACGGTTAAAGTTTGCATAATGTAAACAATATTACAGTGATTCATATTCAGTCAGTGGAATCTCTTATATTTCAGGAGAGCAATGACATTCACAATAAAAATATTTCTCAATAAAATATTCCCAATGCTTTTCTGTCACACAAAGCAATATTGTCTAAGAAATTTGGTAATTTCATCAAAATGTACACACTTTTTTTTTTAGGGGTTGTGATGTCTAATTTTAACCTCATTTCAGTAAGGGATGCCCAGATGGCCAGTAAAGCATTATTTTGATGTGTGTTTGTGGAAGGTTTCCAGAAAATATTAGCCATTGAATCCATAGATTTAGTAAAGAAGATCTGCCCTCATCAATGTAGGTGGGTATTATCCAATCTGTTTAGGGCCTCATGAGAACAAAAAGGCATGGGAAGGGTGAATTCTGTCTTTCTTGATGGGCTGGACATCATCTTTTCCTGCCCTTGGACATCACACCTTCTGGTTCCTGGACCTTTGGACTCTCGCCACTTCCCGTTCTCAAATCTTTGGCCTCAGGCAGAGGAGTTATACTATTTTTACTCTGGTCCTCAGGACTTCACACTCAGGCTGAATTACACCACTGGCTTTCCTGGTTCTACAGTTTGCAGATGGCATACTGTGGGACTTGCTGGCCTCCCATGATTCTGTAAGCCAAATTATATAAGAAACATTATCTTATATATCTATTTATCCTATTACTGCTCTGGAGAACCCTGGTTGATATAGTGGTCATATTTACTTCTGTCTTCATGTAGAAGTACACAACAATATCTTGTTGCAGTGAAAAAGCATTAAGGTTTTATAGTGTCTTCAATAAATGGTTTTGGACAAGTGAATATCCGCATGCAGAATAATTAAATTACATCTTTAGACTTAAACATAAAACCTGGAACTATAAAACTACTAGAAGAAAACATAGGGGAAAAGCTCTGTGACATTTTTCTAGGTGATGATTATTTGAACATGAATCGAAAAGCACAGGCAACATATCTGTATAGACATTTCTCAAAGGAAGATATACAAATGGGAAACAAGTATCTGAAAAAAATTGCTTGAAAATCACTAATCATTGGAAAAATGCAAATTAAAGCCTCAATGAACTGTCACCTCAAACCTGTTAGGTACCACTTTTTAAAATAATTATCAAAAAGATGAAAGATTATGTACTCGAGATGAAACAGTGAAAAGAAAACCCTTGCACATCATTGGTGAAAATATAAATGACTACAGCCATTATGGAAACTTATATAATGTTTCCTCAAAAAATTAAATGTAGAACTCCCATATGATTCAACAATCCCTCTATTGAGTCTATATCCCAAGGATATAGAATTATATGTCAAAGATATAATTGCAGTCCTGTATTCATTGCAGCATTATTTATAATAGCCAAGATATGGAAACAAACTATATGTCCATGAATGAATGAATTAAGAAAATGTGGTATATATAAACAATGGAATACTTTTGCTCCTTAAAAAAAGAAGGAATCTTGTCATTTGCAACAATATGAATAAACCTGGAGGACATTTTATTAAGTGAAATAAGACAGGCACAGAAAGACAAATGTTATACAATCTTACTTATACATAGAATATTCAAACATTACACTTACAGAAACAGAGAATAGAATGGTTGTTACTAAGGGCTGGGCCAGAAGGGTTTGGGGAGATGTTGGATACAAAATTTCAATAAAATAGGGGGAATAAATTCAAGAACTCTGTTGTACAACATGGTTACTATAGTTAATAACAATGCATTGTATTCTTAAAAATTGCTAAGAATAGATTTTAAGTGTTCTCACCATATCAACAAAGATGTTAAATATGTGAAGTAATGCATATGTTAATTAGCCTAGTTTAGCCATTCCACAATGTATACATATTTCATATAATATGTTATATACACTAGATACAATCAAGTAAATAAATAAGTTAAATTTTAAAATAAAGTGTTAAAAATAAGTGAAACTTAATTATTTAAAACCCCAACTTTAAACTTGCTGGCTATAAGAATTTGTGCAAGTTACTTAGTATCTCCATGTGCAAGCGGTCTCATCTATAAAGTTAGAAATACTTTGCCTTCTTGAAGACTTGAAAATCATATACATAAAACATTTACCAAGTGCCTAGGACTGATTATATTATTACTTTTTGCCAAAACAAAATAACTTTAATTATTTCTTTCTTTCCCTACATCATATTCCATTGTTTGGGGTGGCACCCAGTAACTGCTTTAACCATAGCTCCAAGATCCATAACTCTCAGAGCTACACATGGAGCCTTGGCTGTGTTGTAATCATAGCTACTGTTTTCCAAAATGGTAGCAAAGGAACTGTCTTTAATGCCATGGGACCCTGTCATTTCAGTAACCACTCCATCTCTCTCTATCAACTGAAACAAATTCAAGTAGTAGTTCTTTTTTTTTTTTTTTTTTTTTGGGCACGTATTACCTATCAAGCAATACTGATCTTAGTAGATTCCAGATTCACTTCGGTATCCTCAGGCTCAAATTTGGTTTCTTATAGCTGACCCCTAATCTTGAAATGAAGTGGTTCAGTAAGCATTTTAAATTCAAAATGGTAATTCTTATGTGGTATTCTTTCGTGTGTCTTCAATATCTACAAAAGTAGATATTGAAATAGTTTGCTTAAGGAAACAGAATTTCTTTGAGTTTTGAACATATGAATAATCCTTGATCACTTTGATATATATTAATCAGGGATGACCACTTGTTCAGCTGAAACATAATAATAACAGGTTAATATATGCAAGAGCTCCCTAAGATAAGCAAGGCTATAATAAATATAAATTAATAGCGATTTAAGCATAAGTAAACATTTAATTATATGCTACATGGATCATTTTTTTGAAAATTAGATATTATTAAAGTCATTTAAACCTGAATTTCAAGTGATACTACCTATTTTTAAATATTTGCTGTTTCTTAAAGCACTTTGCCTTTTTAGCTATCTACTCACATTCCTCTTTGAAAATGTACAACTAACAACTTTGAACTTATCAATGGGGTAAAGGGTTAATTAACTATAAATGTACATTCCTCTCTGATTGCAGAAAATTTTTATTTTATCTGGCTTACTTCAGGAGTCAAGTGTTCCTGTTCATTTATGTTAATTTTTGACCTTTTCTCTTGATTAACTAAGCCTGTATCCAATTACAATTGGGGACATATTTTATGTTTACATAATATGGCACATATAAAGTCTAAATGCAGAAATAAATGTCTTATGTCGCTAGCATAAAATCTGCCACATAAAGAAGAGATTTTTCAGCCAGGCTTGGTGGTGGAAGCCTATAATCCCAGCACTTTGGGAAGCCAAGGCAGGCGGCTCACCTGAGATCAGGAGTTCAAGACCAGCCTGGCCAACATGGTGTAACTCCGTCTCCACCAAAAATATAAAAATTAGCTGAGTGCATTGGCATGCGCCTGTAATCCCAGCTACTCAGAAGACTGAGGCAGAAGAATCACTTGAACCCAGGAGGCAGAGGTTGCAGTGAGCTGAGACTGCACCATTGCACTCCAGCCTGGGCAAAAATTGCAAAACTCTGTCAAAAAAAAAAAAAAGAAAAAGAGAGATTTTTCAGGAAACAGCCCTATATTGCAACAGCCATTGCTTTAGCACTCTAATTCAGTGTAACATAAAACTATGATAACTCTGAGAAACAAACAAAAATTAATATTGATCAAGAGCTTCAGTAATATTTAACCAAAAAACTGATTGATCTAATTGTTGAACATCCAATTCTAAGAGCTTTTAGGAATAAATTGTGAGAATACAGAATCGTCAGAGTTTGGGAGATAATTTCACCAATATGTTTAGTACTGTAAAGTCCACACCATAAGCATTTTATATTGTTCTGGACATTGCCTTTGAAGAAGGATATTCATATGGTGCACTTTGTATGAATGAGAGCTGTGTGGATAACTGAGACCTTAAATCATATCATATAATGAACTAATGGACTAATTAGGGATATTCACCCTAAGCAAGAGGCCAATCAGAAAACAAACTAACAAACTTAATAGTAGTTTTCACATATTTGAGGGACTCTTATGGTAAAGATCAACCAGACTTATTTTTTAAGATCTTCAGGGGTTAGGATGTAGGTTAAAAATATAATGCTATAAATTTTCACTTTAATATAGGAAAACTCCAAGTATTTAGAGTTTATTAAATACTTAATAAATGCATATTAAAACTATAATAGTGTTCCTTAAAAATAACAGTGTTTTTTGGCCCTAGAAATGGTAAAGGAACACCTAAATAGTCATTGAGCTATGAGGCTATATAATACAATAGAGGAACTAATTAATACTTGAATTAACTGTATGTCAGTGTGTCATGTAAGTTTGATTATTTCTGAATATATAGGATTAAATGATTGTAGAATTTAATTTAAAAGGTAATGATACATTAAAAATATAAAATGTTGACATCAGTTTATCAAAATATGTATTAACCCTGTATACTGAAAACTACCTGCTAAGATAAATGGAAAAATACCTAATAAATGGTGATATATAACCAATTTGTATGTTGGGAGATTCAATGTTTTTAAGTTGTAAATTTTCCTCCAAATCATAGATAATTCAATGAAATCCAAATAGAAATTTCAAAAGTCATATTTTGGTAAAAATAGACAAGTTGAGTCTAAAATGTATTTCAAGATGTGAACAATCTAAAATAGTTAAGCATTTTTGTAAAATAAGAACAAAGCTGGGAATCTTGCACTACCATGGTTTCAAATCTTACTATAAAGCTACAGTAATCAACACACATGGTATTTATTGGCAAAAGGATAAACATGGAGTTTAATGAAACAATAATGATTTTAGAAATAGATCTCCACATATATAGTTAAAAGGTTTTTGACAAAAATGTCAAAATAATTTAATGGGTAAAAGAACAATATTTTCAGCAATTTGATATTAGAACAGTGAACAAGAACAAATGAAAATCGAACCACAAATGGTAGTTCTTAATCGCCAAGGTGATGGTATTTAGGAGGTAGGGCTTTTGACAGGTGATTCGATCATGATTGGGATATTAAAAAAAGACCCCAAGAAGCTAACCTGCCCCTTCCACCATGTGAAGACACAGCTAGAAAGTACCTTCTGTGAAGAAAGGAGGTCCTTACCAGATGCTGTATATGCCAGTGTCATGATCTTGAACTTTCCGGCATTCAGAATTGTGAAAAAGAAATTTCCATTGTTTATAAGCTACCAAGTGTATGTTATTTTGTTATAGCAGCCTGAATGGACTAAGACAAAAGAAAACCACAGACTGACAAAAATAATCACAATATGTATATCTGATAAGAATTTGTGTCTCATATATATATGTATATAAAAACATATGTGTATAAATAAAAACATAAATGCAATCCCATAAAGAAAAACAAATCAATCAATAGGAAAATGGGTAAAATACTTGAACAGATATTTCACAAAAGAGAGTACATGAATGGAAAGTAACATGAGAAAGATGCTCAGCATTATTAATTATCAGGAAGAGCCAAGCTAAAATTACAGCTGGGTACAATTCCTCATCTAATAGAATGGCTAAGATTAAAAAGATTTACAACAACAAATGCTGGCAAGGATTTAGAGCAACTTGAGCACTTAGACAATATAGGTGGGAAATAAACTGATAGAGCCACTTTGGAAAAACTATTTTGCAGTTTCTTATAAATGTAAGCATATACCAACCGCATCAACTAATGATTTCATTTCTAAGTGTTTATCCAAGAAACATTAAAACATTTGTCCATTATAAAGACTTGTACATGAATATTCATAGTAGCTTTATTCATAAGAGCCAGGGACTAAAAACAATTTATTTATTAGCAGATGAACTGACAAACAAATTTTCATAAATTTATACAACAAGGTATTACCAAAAATAAAAAGAAACAAACTACTTCTATAACAACAGCATGGATGAATATAAAAGATAGTGTCTTATAGAAAGCAAGATGAAAATAAATTTACACCATATGAATCCATTTCCATAAAATGTTAGAAAGACAAAATAATCTTTAGTAACAGAAGGCATGTAAATAATTTTCAGGGGCTTTGATAGGAAAGATTTGAGGCAAAGAGGTGTTTTCGAGCGTAATAGATATATTTTAAATCTTAATTTTGATGATAACTACACAGGTATACATATTTATTGAAACTCATTAATTGTATACTTTAAAAATGCATTTTATTTCTAGAAATCATACCTTAATAAAGTTACTTTAAGAAAAGATGATGACCAAAATGTACATAATAAAAATAATCAGAATATAGAGCTAAAATATTATAGAATCCTCTTAACAGTCATTATTTTAGAAAAAAGAACACAATAAAAGCATTGTTCAAAAGACTACCAAAGGATCTAAAGTCACTAAAGAAAAATCAGACACAGAATGAAAACAAGAGGGGGAAAAAGAAGTGGATAAGGAAGGAAAGAATTATTTATACTAATAGATACTTTTCCATGTAAACAATGACTAAATATGTTGTATGGAAATAAAGTATGATTATAAAGAAAAATGATAATGTTCTGATAGTGCTTGCAGGAAATGAGATTTTTAGTAAGTAATGTAATTTAGAACAGGCTTGAAAGAATGTTCTTCTGGTACATCATACCAAACTGTCTTTTCAATAAAAAAGACATATGGCATTAATTATAAGATGGTTATGTGAAAGGTACATGATAATTTTCATATTAAAGAAACTGCATAAAATAGTTTTATGACTACTATCATCATTATTATAACGCCTCCAAGATACTTGCCCAGCTTGGAAAAATAATTCAAATTTGATGTCAATTGCAGCGTGATAAATCCAAGAGGTTACTGTTATTGCATTGAGAATAATAGCCCTTTTTCTTTAAAATCAGCAGGAAAAATGGGAGAAAAACAAAATGCAAGTGCTGGTGTTTCTCAATTTTCCTAGATCACTGGCAGGTTGAAGAAGTAAGCCGTGTGTGTGTGTGTGTGTGTGTGTGTGTGTGTGTGTGTGTGTGTGTGTGTGTTTGTGTGTGTGAATAATTACTGGGTCCAAGCTATTTCTGCTTTCTTGTGGTCTCAATTTGCACTTGAGACAAAAGCTTTGGACATAGGTTCAGACTTGTCAGGGATTTTTTCTCTCATAGCCATGTGTTGTGAACATCTGCTTTTTGGGTTCTGGGCTTTTCCCTTCTGATATATTTTAGTACCTACTAGTTCTGTGCTACTTTCGCTGTTTTCTCTGAACTCCAACTCTGGCTGCATGGTTAAGGAATCCATTATGGCTGAGTCAAGCTCCTAAGACTCCTGGGTAACCCAACACCATGGGTAGAAAAGTTATTAGCTAAGTTAGGATAGGATTCTTTTATATAGCTAGCTGAGAATAATATTTCTCTGTTTAGTTTAAAAAAACCTTGTAATAAATTTATACATGCACATAATAAAATAAAATTGATAGAAATGATAAAATAAAATTGACAGAAATGTTAAAACAAAATCTACAGAAAACCTAAAATAAAAAGCTAGCAACTTCCAGTTTCAGCTTATTCCTTCAGTCTCCTTGTATCTCACTCCAGAAAAAACTATTGCTAATCTTTTCTATTTTCATATATTTTGTGGATTATTTTCCTTGGTATAAACAGTAGGCATATAACATTGTTGATTGGCTATTTAGACATTACTGACTGAAAATAAAGACATTGCATTTGCAGTCCAGTCTGTCATTCTTACCCCTCTATGCTTTATACTTATGTGATTATTATTAATTTAGTCATAGTTTTCCCTAGATATCTCTAGTTAACTTATAGAAATTGCTTTTTTCCTTCCTTTAACTTCTTTTTTCCTTCCTTAGAACAGAGTCTTTATTTTCAAACAGGCTGGAGTACAGTGTCATGACCATAGCTCACTGCAGCCTCGACCTCCAGGGCTCAAGTGATCCTCCTGCCACAACCTCTCAAGTAGCTGGGACTATGGGTGCATGCCACAATGCTCAGCTTTTTAAAAGAACATTTTTGTAGAAAGAGGCTCTCTTTATATTGGCCAGGCTGCTCTTGAACTCGTGGCCTGAAGGGATCCTCTCACTGTGGCCTCCTAAAGTGCTGGGATTATTGGCATGAACCATCGAGCCCAGCCTCATGAATTCTTGAAATACATCTTTATTATTTCTTCAAATATTTTCTTCTATCCATTTATCCTCTTCCCTTTTGAAGAATCCTGTTTTCAAGGTGATTACACATTTATTTCTAGTATCCATAGTTTTAGCTTTAACACCTTTCTGTCACTTTTTTTCTTGCTGCCTGCCAAATAAGCTCCTCAATCAGATATCCAATTTACTATTCTTCTTTCAGCTTTCCGTTTATTCTGCTGTTTGTTCCAAATATTGTACTCTTTAATTATTTTATTAATGTCTGTTTCTTAATAAAACCACTTGATTTTAAAGGTTTTGTTTGTTTTCATTACCAATCTGTTTCCTTATATCTTAAATATATTTTGAAATGTTTATTTTAAATTCTTGTTTTCTCGAGTTTCAGAATTTTGCATCTGATGGTATTTCAGTTTACAGTTGTTTTTAGTTTACTTTCTTTTGGCTACCTATGTTCCTGTAAAACATCAACTATATGACATAATAGTGTATACTGAGGAAGAAGTGTGCATTGAAATCATGCCTCAGTAAGATTTTGAAAGGAGGACGATGCTATTGAGGGCAGAGGACCAAGCCCATGAAAACAGTGTCAATCACTGCACTCTGCTGGCTTTCCCCTGTGCAACTCCTTAGGTCTGCATTTTGCTTTAGGGAGAAACAGCATTGGCCAGAGCAGTCTTCCTAGGTTGAAATCCCTAGACTTGGTGTTTAAAAGGATAGGCTGGATGAAAGATTTTTTTGAGCAATGATAGCCAGTCCACAGTTGCTTTAATTAATTTCTTGTGCCAACAGAGCTTTTGCACAGCCCAAATTTTCCACTTGAATACTAGTATCCTGGTTTCTGAGGATTTATGTGGTATACTGTCAAAGAAAACCAGAGCCAGACAGAAGTTAAAGTGGTGAAGGCAAATTTCATTCAAGGCTATGGTAATAGGAGACATGATGCCCTAATATAGAACTGAGCACCATTCCTAATATAGCAGGCAGAGGTGGGAGATTTATAGCCAAGGAGCAGGGAGGTTGGTATGAAAAATTATCAAGGGGAAACAACATGTCTGGGGAGAACCCTGACTGAACCAAACTAACAAAATTCCTGCTGAAGGCAGGCCAGGGGATAAGATACCAAGGATGGGTAATGAGGAATTTTAACTAGATATTGAAAGCTATCAGGTAATAAGAATGGGGAATTCTTTCTAACTGACTTTGCAGATCCCTATAGAACAAATCCCTATAGAACTTCTGCAAATCTCTATAGAACAAAGTTTGAAAATCACTGCAATAAAGAGTGAAGACTCACAAGAGGTTTAAGAAGAGTGTAGCAAATTTAGAAAAAATTACTCTGCCAAACAGGTTGAGTAAAAATCATGAAGATCACATAGGGAGCTACTGTCTACAGAAGAAAATGATGATTTAAACTAAAGTAACAGCAGAGGCAGAGAGAGAAATGAGTACTATTTAATATATTTGAAAGTCCTGTTAATTTATTGAATTCCTAGAGTGTGACAGATATCCCTACCTTCATTATCTTCATTTTCATGAAGGAAAAAAAGATAATTTCCAAATAAATGATGCATATTGCTATTTAATATATATGTGTGTTTTAGAGAAAAGTAAGTTAGAGAATATGGATATGGAATCCCAAGGGTAAAAACCTCAATGAGAAAGTCAAGACAAGGTTCAGTTAGAAGGTGACATTTGAACAAAGACACAAAGTAGATGAGAGGGCCAACTATGGTAATGCAAGTATGGAATAAAATTCTTGACAAGCGAGGAGTGGGTGAAAGGCCCTGAGAAAGGAGCTGGTCTAGTGTGTCTGAGAAATAAAAATAATATTGTTGTTACTGGAGCATGGTATATGAGGGAACAAATGTCAGAGAGAGGATCAAGAGAGAACCAGGGGTCAGATTGTGTAGGTAACTTGGAGGTCTCTGTAATGTCATTGGGCATTTATTCTGAGTAAGATCAGAAAACTCTGATGGAGGGATTTGAGTAGAGGAATAATTTACCTTTTAAGAATCTTGTTCTGAATATTGTATTGAGAATACACTACAGTGGAAAAAAGATGCCAAGATAGAAACCTTTTTTGAGTTAGAGATTATCGTAGCTTGGTACAGGGAGACAGCAGTAGAAGTGATGGGAAATGATCATATTCTGGATGCAAAGTAAAGCTAGCAGTATTTGCTTGGAAAGTGATGGAAGATGTGAAAAAAAGGGGGAAGCAAGAATATCTTTAAGATTTTTGGACTAAACAACGAAAGAATAAGGTAGCCAATTGCTGAGCTGGATAAGAGTGCAGAAGTGGAAAGAGTTTTGGAGAAGATTAATTCAGTTTGGCATGTTAAATTTGATATGCTCATTAGACATCCAAGTCATATGTTAAGTACGCAATTGTAGCTATAAGTCTGAAATTCAGGGAAAAGTTTAGGTTGTAGATTTACGTTTGCAATCCATAAACATACAGATGGCACTGAAAGCACAAGATTAAATGAGGCCATCAAGAAAACAAGTATGAGAAGAAAAAAAAGTGTATCCAAGAATTGAATCCTTGGGCCTTCCAAGGTTTATTTAAGTCAGGGGAATGAGGAAGAGCCATGAAATGAAACTGAGAATGAGTTAGGAAGAGTTTACTGTCCAGACAGCCAAGTGAAGAAAGTGTTTCTAGGAAAAGGGAGTGATAAAAAAAACAGCATCAAATCTCTCTCTTTATATGTATATAAAGAACAAGATGAGAACTTAGAATTGTTTGTTGTGTTTAACAGTGTGGGTAGAGATTGTGACCTTGTAAAGAACGGTTTCAGTGGAACTGAGAGTAGAAAACGAGTTGGAGATAATGCTTATATTGACAGATTTTTACTTATTAATAGATTGTATTTAGAGCAGTTTTCAGTTCACAGAAAAATTGAGCTGGAAAGTACAGAGATTTTTCATACACATCCAAACCCTTCACACATGTCCATATTCTCCATTATCAACATTCCTTATTAGAATGGTGATTTGTTACAAATGAATCTGCATTGACACATCATTATTTTCCAGAGTTCTTAGTTTACATTTGTAAGCTTGGTGTACATTTTGCAGGTTTGAACAAATGTATAATGACATGTATCTAACATTACAACATCATACAGAATAATCTAATTCCTCTAAAATCCTCTGTGCTCCACTTATTTATCATTCCCTTTCCCCTAATCCCTGGCAGAAACTGATCTTTTTATTGTCTACATAGTTTTGTCAGGCTTTTGTTTTTTAAAATATATAAAATATTACATAAACAAAATATTACATAAAACATTAACAAGTTTGTATTGAGATAATGGTTACATAGTAAAGACAGAACATTGTTACTGTGTTTGTAAGGAGGACAATTGCTGGATCAGTGTTATGGAGCAAGTTATTGAGCTTTGTTTTGGACACTTGTAATTTCTTTTAAAAATTACATCTATTTTCTCAGAGAATGTAAAGCAAGGTCATCAACCAAAAGTGCAGATTGTGAAGTGTGTTTTTGATGTCTGAGGAAAGGAAACATAAAATAACTATTTAGGAAAGTGAGAGAGTAATTGACTCTAATACAAAACCATGAGTTACACAATTAAAATTATATATTTTGTCTTATTCCATAGGCCTTTCTTTCAAATCATATTTCATTACCACAACTACTTTTACAAGCAAATACATGAGGTGACTCCTCAAAGGCCTTCCTTTTACTGATGTGACCTTGGAGAACCATAACTTTGGTGATTTTAGTTTAAACGTTAAGTTCTAAATACTTTAAGTTGAATACTGAAACCAAACTATGGGCATGATTAATTCAATGATATCCCTATCAAAAGGAAGACATGCAAATGTGAAGTCATAGAAAAGGACACTGGTACATATGAAAAAATGCTCATCATCACTGGTCATTAGAGAAATGCAAATCAAAACTACATTGCGATACCATCTTACACCAGTTAGAATGGCGATCATTAAAAAATCTAGAGAGAACAGATGCTGGAGAGGATGTGGAGAAATAGGAACACTTTTACACTGTTGGTGGGAGTGTAAACTAGTTCAACCATTGTGGAAGACAGTGTGGTGATTCCTCAAGGACCTGGAAATAGACATTCCATTTGACCCAGCAATCCCATTACTGGGTATATATCCAAAGGATTATAAATCATTCTACTATAAGGACACATGCA